>WOXC01009841.1:0-100128 GCA_011680675.1 Gymnobelideus leadbeateri | reverse complement strand
GGAAGAGGACTGTGAGGTCAGAAATCCTGCTCCAAAAGCCCCAAAGGAAAATATGAGTGGGTTACAGGCCATAGAGGACCTTAATAAGGACGTTAAAAATCAAATAAGAGAAGTGGAGGAAAAATTGGAAAGAGAAATGAGAAGGATGCAGGAAAAGTATGAAATGAGGGTCAACAGTCTGTCTGAGGAAAACAACACCTTAAAAAATAGACTCGGGGCGGCTAGGTGGCGCAGTGAATAGAGCGCCGGCCCTGGAATCAGAAGGACCTGAGTTCGGAGCTGGCCTCCGACACTTAATCCGCACAAACAAAAACCTAGCCATGTAACCTTGGGCAAGTTACTTAACCCCAATTGCCCTCAAGGGGCGGCTAGGTGGCGCAGTGAGTAAGAGCACCGGCCTCGGAGTTGGGATGACCCGAGATCAGATCCGGCCTCAGAAAAATGAGCACCCACGCATAAATAATGACTAGCCGTGTAACCTTGAGCAAGTTACTTAACCCCAATTGCTTAAAAAAAAAAAAAATAGACTCACTCAAATGGCAAAGGAGGCCCAAAAGGGCAATGAGAAGAATGCCTTAAAAAGCCGAATTTGCCAGATGGAAAAAGAATCTCAAAAGCTCACTGAGGAGATTCATTCCTTCAGAGTTAGACTGGAGCAAATGGAAGCTAATGACTTTATGAGAAATCAAGATGCTGTTAAGCAGATCCAAACAAATGAAAGATTAGAAGGCAATGTGAAATATCTCATGGGAAAAACCACTGACCTGGAAAATAGATCCAGGAGAGACAATTTAAAAATTATTGGACTACCTGAAAGCCATGATCAAAGAAAGAACCTAGAAATCACCCTTCAAGAAATTCTCAAGGAAAATTGCCCTGATGTTTTAGATCCAGAGGGCAAAATAGAGGTTGAAAGAATCCACAGATCACCTCCTGAAAAAGATCCTAAAAAGGAAACTCCCAGGAATATTATAGCCAGGTTCCAGAATCCCCAGATCAAGGAGAAAATACTACAAGCAGCCAGGAAGAAACAATTTCAATATTGTGGAAACACAATCAGAATAGCACAGGACCTGGAAGCTTCTACACTGAGGGATAGAAGGGCATGGAATATGATATTCCAGAGGGCAAAAGAACTGGGAATGAACCCAAGGGTCACCTACCCAGCAAAACTGAGTATTTTGTTTCAGGGGAAAATATGGTCATTCAGTGGAATAGAGGACTTTCAAGCATTCTTGAGGAAAAAACAAGAGTTGAATAGAAAATTTGACATTCAGACACAAGAAGCAAGAGATGCTTGAGAAGGTAATCAAGGAAAAGAAATCAAAAGGAACTTATCAGAGTTGACCTATTTACATTCCTACATGGAAAAACAATAACTGTGTCTGATGAAACCTTTCTCAGTATGAAAATAATGGAAGAAGGGTGTATGGTCATATGAATGCATATGTGAATGTGTGTATGTATATTTACAGTTATACATGGATAGAGCGCATAGGTTGAATTTGTTGGGAAGGGATGATACTTAAGGGGTGAAATTATGAGGTGAGAGAGGAAAGTGGCAAGAGGAGATGGGGAGAAACAGGGTAGGGTAAACTATCTCATGTAGAAGAAGCAAGGGGAAGTAGCTGCAGGGGAGGGGAAGAATAGGAAGGCAAAAAGGCAAAACCACATTCTCATTGAATTTGGTTCAGGGAGAGAATGACATACATACTAAATGGGATATCTCAACCTGCAGCAGAATAGGGGGAAGGGGGATGAGAGGAGGGATGATGGATGGGAGGGCATTCTTGGGGGGAGGGGAGGTTGGAAGTACCCACTATAGAAGAGGGACAGGTTCAAGTAGGGAATGGATCAGGTGGGGGGTGGGATGGGTGGGAGGGAATTATAAGCAGCCTTGTCCAATATATCTACTATGGTAATATTTTGCATAGCTATACATGTACAACACATACTGAATTACTTATCTTCCCAGAGGAAATGGGTGACAAGGGAGGAAGGGAATGGATCTGAAATTCGAGGTCTTAAAATTAAATGTTTCAAATATATATAAATTTTATTACCAGTACTCTTTTGCATGTAATTGGGAGATAAGATGTGCAGGCATTGGGGCACAGAGATTCACCTTGCTCTAATGGAAAAGTCGAAGGGGGTATGGGAGAAGATATGGGAGAGAGCCGATTGGAGGAAGGGATATCTTGTGGGACTGCTATTCTGGGATGGTGGGTAGGGAAAAAAAGGGGAAAAAAATTGTAACTCAAAATCTGGCAGAAATGAGTGATATAAACCAGAAGTTAATAAAGCATTTGTTTAATTAAAAAGAAAAAATATGCATCAACTATGAAAATATAGGAACCCTTTAATTTTGACAAAATGACTGTCAAAGTTAACTCAGCTATAGTGATTAACACAAAATGGGAGGACAGGGATGGGAGAAGGGAGAATTGTAAAAAGTAACAGGACTTTTAGGGGGTTGAGAACTTTAATTTAAAAAAAAGAAAATATTATCTATTGCCCACATTTTGCCCTCAGGCTTCTGATGTTTACTGTCAAAAGATGAACTGATAAAAACTGGTACAGCTATTCCTCCCAAGTAGGGATGCTGCTGCCCCTGTGATTTCTCTGGTCCTGGTCTCCTACTCAATTGGGGCTTTGCTTCCTTCTATAGCTGGGGAGGTATAGGGTTGGACTGGGCAAGGCCACAGATGACTATAGCTCTGATATAACATGCAGCCTCTTCTCCCACTCCTCCATTTTGCCCAGATGCTCATTTCATCCCATTTTTAAAGACTAAACAGGAGCAACACAGTGTGGAAACAGCCACTCCTCTGACACCCACAAGGCCCTTGAAATCCCGACAGTCTAGGACCAGACCCCAGTAACTCAATGTTTGTTATTGCCTTGTTCCTTGTTATGCTGCCTTCATTTTACACAGCATGTCCTCCCTTAATTAAAGTAATAAAAATAGTTAACTCAGATAATTTACAACCCTAGGGTGGATTTTTAAAGATAACTAGTTTGACAGTCTCAAATTGATTAGACAAATCAAATATGTATTCAGGGTTATGATGTATATAGATGCAACCATCAATTCAAGGGTATGGTGAACAGGGATATATATTGGAGACATAACAAATCTAGAAGTTATTAATGCTACCTGAACAACATATGTAACATATTACTTGTATGAGTTTGTCATAAAATTTTCAATTAAGGGTTCCAAAAATAAAAACAACCTGAATGTTGTACATTATTTAAAAAATCATAATAAATTAGCACTGCATTAACCAATACTTTCACAGATTTCTATTTTGGGGATCAAAATTAAAAAGGTCAGAACTGCACAAACACTTTTTAAATTAGATTTAGTGGATCTGCACAAATTTGAAAATATGTAAACAGTAACACCTTTACCTGTCATGAAGTTAATAAATGTTTAATGAATACTTAAGTGGCATAACCTTGTCATGGTAGCGCTAGCTCTGATGTTAATGTTTCCTGGCAGTCCATTTTGGCAATTACTTTTTAAAGGTCTGTTTCTCTTCATTTTATTAGCACATAATAAAGTCAAGTCTGAAGGCTTCCTATTTCTGTTAAGTGATGAAATATTATAGTTATCAAAGAGAACCAACTGAAAAAAGATTGAAATTAATACCTTGTTTGAAAAAGTACCTGTATCCTTAGAAATATTTTTAAGGGACCTAGAAAGGCTAGTGGTAATTTTTGATCAACAATGCAAGGCTTTCTATTACTATGTGCAGATTTGTAGACTTCTTAAATGTGATGCATATAAGTTGCTCCAAAATATGCTAGAAAATCTATTTCTTATAATGGTTAGCAGCTATGTAGTGCTGCCCAACAATACATCGTAGAGTAGAAAGGGTCCTAAATTGTTAATCTTGTAATTTAGGTAGAAATTACTAATGAAGTACCAGAAATGGTTGGGAGGGTTACCTAAAAATATGAGGGCATGGATGAAACCTAAAGGGGAGAAGCTTCAGCTGGCACTTGAACATCTTCTAATGGGGTCATATGCATTTAATTGACCCAGTGTAGTTGTAACTCCAGAGTCAGGAGATCTGGGTTCTGGTTCAGATCTTCTGCTATTTCTGGTTATATGATTGTCAGTAAACTAAAACCTCTCTGAACTTCAATTTCCTCAAATATAAAAGAAAATGGTTGGAATAACTCCCAAGTCCCCTTCCAAATGTGACTCAATTCTTCAAATTAAAGATATTACAACAGTTATAAATGTAAATACTATATCCCTTGTAAGTTCAGACATCTTAATCTATTAAGTAGCTTTCTTCCTTGATTCAATTTATTTACACAAGTATATTGTAGCAGTGGAGAGAATGCCAGACCTAGAGTCATAGAAACTCATCTGAGTTCAAATTTTTCCTGAGACAGTTACTAGCTCTATGACCCTAGGGTTGCCATTTAACCCTGTTTGAGCTTCCTTATCTGGAAAATTAACTAAAGAAGGAAATGGCAAACCACTCTTGTATCTTTGCCAAGAAAACCCCAAATGTGGTCACAAAGAGTTAGACGTGACTGAAAAATGACTGAACAACAACAAAATTGTTAAATGACCATAAACCATCCTCAACATTTTAAAGACTATATGCATAATATAAATTAAATTTAAATTCAGGGGGGTGGCTAGGTGGCGCAGTAAGTAGAGCATCGGCCCTGGAGTCAGAAGGACCTGAGTTCGGATCCGGCCTTAGACACTTAACACACACACAAATAATAAAAACCTAGCCGTGTGGCCTTGGGCAAGTTACTTAACCCCAACTGCCCTCCAAAAAACCAAAAATAAATAAATAAATAAACGAATAAAAATAAAATAAAATTCGTTGTGTAAAATCTGCATAAATTTAAATTCAGTTGTAATGTGAATAGACTTATTTAATGTTTAAAGTTTCTTTGGTTTCATTGTAAGGGAGCATAGATAAATTAGTCAAAGACCTGATAATATTCAAAATCTTTACAATCAAGTCAAAATGTTCCTTGAGACTACAATGGAATACAGAACTTGCAGATTCAAGAAAATTAGGCCACAATGCTATGCTGTTAACCTTGATTTTTTTTTCCATTGTAGAGATAATCTTTGTTTTATTTTATTGATTTTTTAAAATTTATTTTATTCCACAGAAAATTCAGAAAACACAAAAAGGAATCACAGTGGCCCATAGACAATCAGCATAACTCTCTTTACACCTCAGTGAGTCCTGCCTTTCCCCAAGGAAATCCTATAGAATAGCCTAGATTCATAGTGTCATTCCAAGGTTTGAACTCCCTTTGAAGGAAGCTGTATAAGTATCCTCCAATAATCCTTTGAACTCCATTTTCATCCTTAGAGAAGTATGTGGGAATCTAGTTACTTTCCCATGTCATGGCTTAGTTTATTCCTGTTCTTCCAGCTCCAGAGGATAGGGGCCCATCCTCTTCTCGCCAACAAAGTGGTGTTACTCAGGAATTTTCTGTTTTCCCTGTAGAAGGAACTTGTGAGCTTGAACTTGCTGTAGCAAGAAATCTTCATTTCTCTATTTGGGTATTTCATTTTTACCTCTTTAGCATATAGTTCTCTTCTCCTTTGATGCCATCTCTCAGACTGGTAAGCTATACCATTGCTTCTTGAGAGTTAGGGCCAAGAACTTGGGATCCAAGAACTTTCCTCTTGCCCTAAGTGTGGGCAAACACATGTTACTACCATGTGCCTCTTTCCCAAGGCTGACATTAGTGATTCTCAGGGTGGGGAGGCTATATACATATAAAGGTTTCCCTAGCTTCCTCAAGGACTAGGACTGCTCTTAGCTCTGGATCTCTCTGGAAAATGGAAAAAAGGAAAAAGACCTGAAAATTACTTCCAAAATCTGATTTAAAAAATAAAGAAATGTGAACATCCTTAATGTCAGTGTTCAATTCTGGGACAGCATGAATGGAGCAGAAGTTGTTACATGGTCACCTTTGTCAGTATATTTATGGGATCCAAATGGTGAAGGCAGAGCTGATTATATCATTAATCCGACCTTGCTCACAGTGGGGAGCAGAGGATACAGTAAAAGTGAAAGGCTGGTTATAAATAGGGAGTCCAGTTGGTACTTTTACCACCATGAATTGAAGGTTTGGCTCTTTACCCTTAATTGTCTCCATTGTGGCGAGTGAAGGATTTTAAATAGTGTTTGTGCTTGCCAGTTGTTGGGTATCATGAAACTTTAGAGCTCACATTCAATATTCACACCAGAATTGAAAAAGTAAGATATAACAAAGCTGTGGTCTATAGACAACCTTTAAGTGCATGAATTGTAAAAGCTGGACTTATTTTCTATACTCCATCCTTAGAGATTGGCTCTAGACTGCAAGGAGAGGCAGCAGTTGTTCCAAATCAAAGAATAGTTGTTTTTCAGTTGTGTCCAACTCTTTGTAAACCCATCTGGAGTTTTCTCAGCAAAGATACTGGAGTAGTTTGCTGTTTCCTTCTCCAGCTCATTTTACAGATGAGGAAGCTGAGGCAAACAGGATTAAGTGACTTGTCCAGGGTCACATATGAACTCAGGAAGATGAGTCTTCCTAATTCTGGACCTGGCACTCTATCCACTGTGCCACCTACCTGTTCCAGATTGCAGAACAAAGTAGCATAAAATCAATAAGGAGAGTAGAATATAATAATTACCATAATTTCCATTTGTATAATTCTTTAGAGTTTGTAAAGCACCTCACATACATTATGTCATTTGAACTTCATAACATCTCTAGAAAGAGGCAGCATGGCATAATGAAATATAAAGTTGGCTCTGGAGTCAGGAAGATCTAGGTTCAGGTTTCATCTCTGACATATGTACTGTCTGTTACCCCCAGGCCATTTACTTAACCTATCAATGCCCCAAGCAAGTCTCTCAGACCAGCAGTACAGAGTAGATTCCTCTGCATCAATGGTAGTTCTATACCAAGGAAAATATCACAGATCTGTCCCTCCTCCCTAACTCTGGGTCAAGCACTATCCTGTCAATGTTGTACATGGATGCTCTCTCTGCTTTAGTTGTGTTTGGTGTCTGGAAGAATGATGTGAATAAAACATATTAGAAGACCAGCAAAATTGAATAATGGGTAAGTTGTTTTTCAGTCATGTCCAATGCTTGATAACACCATCTGGGATTTTCTTGGCAAAGATACTGGATTGGTTTGCCCTTACCTTCTCCAGCTCATTTTCCAAATAAGGAAACTGAGGCAAACCAGATAAAATGACTTGCCTAGGGTCATACACCTAGTAAGTGTATGAGGCTAGATTTGAACGTAGGTCCTCTTGACTCTAGACCTGGCACTCTATCCACTGTTTAAGGGGCAAAACCCAACTGAGTACATTTGTAGAGATATAAACACTCATTGTATTTGATGTGTGTAAACACAACAGGAATGATGACATCTACTCCAATAGTGTAATACTTTTAAAGAGACATGATTTCTTACATGTGGATGCTTCTTTTAGTAATAGAGATCACAACCCCTTCTGACCTTAGTTGGCAGTCTCATGATTGCCTCTGACCAACAGAAAATCATCATCTGGTTGTCGATTTTTTCTGCCTCTTTGAACTTAGCTAGGCTGACTCTCAGATAAAAAAGAAAAAAAGAACCTGTCACTGGACATTTATTCAAAATCTTCCTGGACGTGATAGGAACTATGATAGCCTAAGCTTACTCGGCATTACCTTTGAGAATCCAGGATAATTTCCACAATACAATATGACTTTAGCAGAGGGGCAACTATATACTTATCCACATCAATAGATTAGATGATACATACATACATACATACATACATACACATATATGTGTGTGTAAATACATATGTGTATGCATGTGCCAACATCACAAATTAAGACTAAAATGTGGCTAATGTCTTTAGTAAGGAAAGGTGAATCAGCAAATCTTTGTATGTTCCTTTTGTTTAGTCATTTCTTCTCAAGGCTAACTGCTTTAATAACAGTTGGCACATTAATTAAAACTCTTACCATAAACCTGGTGATATATATTGAAATGCTAGCTCATGTCTGCATTTACTATCATATGTTAATTATGGAAAGGGTAATTATTTTGAGCAATTTTTAGAAGAGAAAGCAGAATTAAAGCATGATACTCAAATATGCTCATTTTTCTCCATAAATATATATCAGTCATGGTTCTTTAGTCATTAGCCCCATAGTGATGGGATATTCTGTGGTCATACCAAGTACTAAGAAGGTGAACATATTGAGTCCAGAGTTGACATATCATTAACATATTTTCTCTTATTTCAGTTTCATTTTGCTTCCATGATGTAGAACTGAAACTATGGAGAAGATTCTGGGAAGATGGTGGAGTAGGTCAGAAAATTTCAAGCTCTCAAGATTGACCCCCACAAAAGAGATAAAATAGCACTTCAGGGTGAATCAGACCTAGTCGTGCTGTGGAGTGGCAGGAGTGAGAAGGAACCAGCATACAACCTCCCAATGAGTGAAGAAGCAGTGGGGTGGGACACCTCTGGCTGTGGGCACTTACAGGAGGCTGGAGGTTTGTCTTTAGTTCGAGGGTAGAGGGGATAACTGAAGATCTTAGGCCAGAGGCACAATTCCCCTACCCCAGACTAGAAATGACTACAAAAATTAAGCTATTATTAGAAAAAAATGCACAGGCAAAGGAGAAAGAATCCAGTCACAGAGAACAGAGAAGAAAGAATCCAACCATGGGAATAGAGAAGCCCAGGGTTCATCTTCAGAAGAGGATATTGAAGCAAAGAAACCCTCTCTACCCCAAAGAGTAACATCAAATGGTCACCTGCCCAAAAAGAATTTATAGAAGAACTTTAAAAAGACTTTAAAAATCAAATGAAAAAGATTTAGGGAAAAAAAGAACAATCCAAGAAAAACAAGATTATGAAAAGACAGTCAACCAATTAGAAAAGGCGATTCAAAATCTTAAGGAAGAAAATGACAGCTTAAAAATTAGAATTGGGCAAGGGGAAGCCAGTAAAGTTATAAGAGAACAAGAAATAATTTTTAAAATGTAGATAATGAAAAAATAGAAGAGAAAGTAAAACATCTTATAAGAAAAACAACTGATCTGGAGAATAGATCAAGAAGAGAAGACATAAGAATAACTGGACTACATGAAAGCTATGAAAAAAACAAGAATCTTGATATAATAATGCAAGAAATAATTAAAGAAAATTGTCCTGAAGAATTAGAACAGGGAGGAAAAAGTAGAAATGGAAAAAAAATCCACCTATCACCACTTGGAAGAGATCCTATGAAGAAAACTCGTAGGAATATTATAGTCAAATTCTGAAACCCTCAGCTCAAGGATGAAATATTAAAAGTAGGGGTGGCTAGGTGGCACAGTGAATAGAACACTGGACCTGGAGTCAGGAGGACCTGAGTTCAAATCTGACCTCAGTAACACAAAAATTATCTGTATGACCTTGGGTAAGTCACAACCCCTATTGCCCCTCCAAAAAAAATACTAAAAGCACAAAGAAAAAATGACAGTACCACAATTAGAATTGCACAAGTCCTAGTAGCAGAGATACTAAAGGACCACAATTCTTGGAACACTGTATATATATATATATATATATATATATATGTGTGTGTGTGTGTGTGTGTGTGTGTGTGTGTGTGTGTGTATACACTCACATATATATACATACATACACACACACACATATATACATATATATATTTATATATTTATATATAAAAGGAAAATAACTAGGGTTCTGGCTGAAAAATCATACCCAGCAAAGTTGAACTTAATCCTGACTAAAAAAAATGGACATTTGATCAACTTTTAGGCTTCCAGGACTTTAACACACAAACAAATAGAACTTAATAGAAGATTCTACATACAAGAGCTAAGAGGAACATAAAGTACATACCAAAGGCTGATTATAAGAGATTTAATAAGGACAGGCCATTTACCTTTTATGTATGTGAAATGTAAAATGTGTGTCTAAGATTGTTATTGGGTAGTTTATAAGAAAGATTGAGGTTGATTTGATTATGATATGACTTTAAAAAGTAAAACTATCTAGGAACAGTTAAAAAGAGTAATTATATAAATGAGGTGTGAGAGAAAGAACTGACAGAGGAATTAGATGGGGGGAGGAGGACTGGTAGTTTTGATAACCTACTTTCATTGGGAATGGGTTCAAGAGGGAGCAATACATATATTCTAGAAGAGTATAAAAGTCTTCTAAATTCAAAAGAGATAAAATAATAAGGGGATAGGGAGGGAGGAGAGGATAAGGGACGTATCTCTAGAGGAGAAGGTGAGGAAATTGGTTAAAAAGGTGTATAGAAGGGTGCCTATATTTATGGTAATGGAAGGATGGGGAGGATCTTTGAGGGGGGCGTAGATCAAATAATAAGAGTGCAAGACAGCAGGTAGAAGTAAACTAGAGAATCCAGCCTCAGACACTTAACATTTACTAGCCATGTGATTAAGTTACTTGAGCAAGTAACTTAACCCCAATTGCCCTCCAAAAAAAAAGAAAAAAAGAAAAGAAAAGAAGAGTAAAAAGAAGTAAACTAGAGGATTCAGGAGGGAGAGGAAATAAGTTATGCACAAACATAAAAATAAAAATCGTGTATAATTTGTTAGGGAAAGTATATGCCTATGCATGTATGTAAGTATGTATGCATGTATGTGCATACATGTATATGTGTATATGTATATATCTATATCTAAATATATCTAGACTTAATTTTAACTTTCAAGGGGGGAGGAAGGGAAAAAATGAACAAAGTAAAAAGTGTATAGCAGAGAACAAAGAAAATTTACAAGGAAGCAAAGAAAAGATGGACAGCTCTCAATGCAATGTGTAGTATTTATCATACAGGCTTTCTTGAAATGAAAATTGATTGCTATATATTTTGAATCCTCTCTTCTGTTCTGCTGTGCATGACATACTTTTTTTTCTTGCTTTCTATTTGTTTCAATATTTAAGTCTATGAAATGTTTCTTTTTCTTTTCTCGAATCTATATTTGACTTCTGGTGTTTGAGACTAAAATTTTTTTTAAAACAAAAAGAAAAAAAGGAAAAAAAATAACCTATGGCAGTCTCATGCAAAGTTTGGAAATCTGGTGATGTAAATATAATGTTTATGTCAATATCACCCTCTGACACCCAGCTATACTGGAGGACTTTTCACTTATCTGGTTTATTCCATATCAATATCTGACACCCACTGGGGATTTAGGATTAAGTCTTCTACAAGCACTCTCATAAGATTCAAATCATGTCTAGGTTTGCTTTCAAATTAAGGGGGAAACAGGATCTATATCAGAGCCCATAAAAAATAACAGTGTTCAATAGTAAGCTACATAGGTTGTCTCAGCCATTTTTATCTGGTTAAGGCTCTAGCCAGGGGCACTTAGATATTGTTTTCCCATATCAATGTACTTTTCCATGACTTTTCTAACTATGTGTGAAGCATTGCTTCTCCTGAAGTTCCCACCTCTGGAACTTCTCCATAGATCACTGGTCACTGCTTTCTATTACACCTTTGGCCATTCTGTTCATACTTCCTGAAATTCCTTATTTCCCAACAAACACTGGATATTCCTTTCCACAGGAAATCAATTCTGCAAATTCAAAGTCCTTAACCTATCTACATCATAGTTCTAGAATACCAACAGCATTTATTTCTAGGGACTTTTTTTATACTGTAACTACCATTATCTTAAGCCTAACACATAAGAAAATTTCCCATGGGGCTAGAGGAATCATCTCCTTGATACCTTGAAATCATATCTTTCCCCATTTCCATATGGGCTCATAGTGACCTATCACATTTCATATCACAAGACTTGCTGAATTCAAATCCAATTCTCTAACCACTATGGCAGTCTATCTCTAATAACTTCAAGCACACATTCTAAAATCTGTTGCAAAAGATTAAATAAGAAATTCTAGGAAAAATCTGATAAAATCTTTCAAACTAGGTCAACATACATCTGAACATTTGATGGCTTCAATGCAAGTGTGGGCAAAAGGAGGGAGGAAACAAGCATTTGTTAAGTGCCTAGTATTTGTTATTACTTGTTTAGCAATTTTTAGTTTAGAAAGGAAGAAAACAAGGCATTTACTAAATGCTTATTTTACAATTGAGGCAGATAGAAAGCTAAGTGATTTGATCAGGGTCACAGCTAATAATCCTCTGGAGCCAAGATTTTAATACAGGTCTTCCTGACTTTAGGTTTAGTGTTCTCTCCACTGTACCACCTAAATGCCTCTATGAAAGATAATAAGAAGTATGTTGAGAAGTAGAGTTCTGGATTCAGAAGTGCAAGAGTTCAAATACTTGCACTCCAATCAAAATTCTCACATCTCTATAATATACATAGCGGCCTTAAAGTTAGGAGCTGTTAGATATAGTAAAAACCAAAGAACATAATTAAAAATATAATTAATTTTATGTTGACAGATATAAAATTATTATTTACCTACATTGGTGGCATTTAAAAATCAGCAGTTGGGGCGGCTAGGTGGCGCAGTGAGTAGAGTGTCGGCCCTGGAGTCAGAAGGACCTGAGTCCGGATCTGGCCTCAGACACTTAATGCACACACAAACAAACAAAAAAAACCCTAGCCCTGTGACCTTGGGCAAGTTACTTAACCCAAAAAATCAGCAGTTAAATCAAGTGGCTAAGTCAAAAGGTCAAAATGAATATGAATTTATAAGCATAAAGGTGAGGGTTGTACTGTGGGCAATTATAACAGCTTTTACCTAACCTATTTAAACTAGCTGTTAAGTGTGAAAAATGAGAAACACATAAAAGCAAAAATAATGATTCATTTTCACCATTTGTTAAAGAAATGTAATGGATATGAAATAGTCAAAATGAGCAGACAAAAAACATCCAGAAAGTTCTAAAGTCAGGATACATTTAGTCTCTTTGCTAAGCAGACCAATATGGCAGCTAAGGGCAACATGAGTTAACAATACAGAAAATTATGAGCAGTATCACTTCACAAAATGATGAAAAATAGGGGAGAGAGAAGCAAGGCTTCAAAAGCTTTGTGTGAGATCCAGCCAAACCAGATTGACCCAGTAACACACATCACTGAAAGGGGCGTGGGAAGGGAAGACAACAAATAGATGTGAAATGAACACGTCTCTAATGATCTCTTTTCATCATTGGTGACCGAAAATGTAATATTTAGATTCTATTCTTCAAGACTTAATGTTCCAGGTGATAAATTTGAAGCAGTAAAAACAAATATATTGTGAAGAAATCTGTGCTGGAGAGATATAATTGTTTTATAAGGCACTCAGGATCAGTTCTAGACATCTCAAAAAAAAAATAAAGGAGCACAGATTTTATTATTACTAAAAATGTTGAGCAAGAAGACCTCAGCACCTACAAATCCATATTTCTTTTTTTTCTTATCTCTATTAACTTAATGAGGAGTCTATTCAAGTATCAAAGATACCATTAATAAAAAATATGACAAGAGAACAGACTGACTTCTGGAGACAATTTTCTATAACAGACCAAATCTTGGTGACATGTTTGAGTGAGTAGATGAAAAATATAAGTTCCTGCTATGTTTATTGTTTGTTGATTACATTTTTAAAAACTGACTCATTGAAACAAAGCACAACTTTAAGATATCTCTCCAGACAAGGTGTCTCTGGTGCATATGTTAAAATTTCATAACCCACTGAATAGTAACAAAAAAGGAAGGCATGAAAAAAGATGTGTGGTTACTAATGGTGTTCACTGATGCCATGGATGATATCCTGAACAAAGTTTTAAAAGAAAAGGGAGTCTCTATAGATTCCTTTTCCCCCTAGATATCCCTTTTACAGGTGACATTTTCCTGATTGTATTAAGTATAGGATTTTTTCAATGAGATACATTAATTATTCAATGGAAATTGTTCTCACAATCTACACTAGGAAAACCAAGCAATGAAACTTTAGTAATACTCAGATTGGGACACACGGTTGAGTGACTAATCCATGGACGTTGTCCAGCAGTGCATACGTTATGTGCCACACAAGTACACTACACACTATACAAGTACAATGTGTTTGACCCAAAACTAAATAGGAAATCAGACAATAAACATATATGAAATTCCACGATACTTTTTGTTGTTGCTTTTTTTGGAGGGGCAGTTAGGGTTAGTGACTTGTCCAAGATTACAGGGCTGGTACGTATGAGACCAGGTATGAACTCAGGTCCTCCTGACTCCAGGGCCGGTGCTCTATTCACTGTGCCACCTAGCCATCTGCATGATACTTTTAATAGTACTGAGTTGCTCCCTAACCCAAAACTTGTCATTAAAAAAAATAAATGTGGTAATGTTACAAGACAGTGAAACATAGAATATCACAAACTCAGAAAGTTCAAAATTACAGGTGACTCAAAAGTAGGTATAATAAGCTGGATCATATCTTTAATGATGACTGATCATTTATTGAATTTATTGAAATCAGAATTGGCATAAATCACATATATGACTATAAAAAGGAAGTAGATTAGTCATGTAGCAAAAATGCAGAGAACAGATACAGAGGTACAAGTACTAGGATTGGAATCATAGAACGTCATTTTGAATCCTGACATGATTTGTCCAGGGTCACACAGCTATCTGGGCCATATTTGAACTTAGTTCCTGTAGACTCTAGAGCTGGTACTCTATGCTACCTAGCTGCCCTTACTTATCTGGGTCTTATCTTTAGTAGAGGAGAGCAAGGGTAAGTAGTCTTAAAGTACTTTGGTATTTTGCCACTCCTTAAGGAGAAGAATAAAGTAACGAAGTTGGACTTGGGTTCTTCAACCAATGCAGGCCAACTGCATTCATGGAAAGCAATAAAAAAAGATTTACTTACCACCATCTATACTTAGATCAAAACACCTCTGCATCTGAGCAGTCAAGTAATTGTCCTTTAACAAGCATCAGAAGCCTCATTAACCTACTGGTGATACTAGGTTAACAAACTTAGATGTCTAATTTAAAGCTCTTACTATTGAAGATTCAGAGCTTATTTAATGAGATTTTAATAACTTGTCAAGTATTCCTTTTTAATAAGAGAGACTTGGATTGAAACTGTGGTTTCATTAATATAGGGAATTCGAAGATGAAGAAAATCCCTCTGCCAAAGTAATTCTTCACCTTCACTACAATTTAGAGTCTTGATCGCATTGCCTAAAGCTGGGAGAGGTAAAGTGATGTGTCCAGGGTGACATGATCTGTAGGTGTCATTAGCAGGATTTGAACTCAGGTCTTCCTGACTCCAAGGTCACTACTATCCACTTCACCACACAGCTTCTCAGCATGTAGTAGAAGAATACTATGGAAATGGTAAGAACAAAATAGGAATATTGAGCCTGAAAGTTATGGATTTTTATTTTTGTTTTAAAAATCTATTTTTATCTTTTATTTTTTCATCATCTCCATTTTTAAATCTATCCCTCCTCATTAACCTACCCAGAGAGACATCCTTTAAAACAAACAATAAAAAAATGAGGGAGGCGGCTAAGTGGCACAATGAGTAGAGCGTCTGCCCTGGAGTCAGAAGGACCTGAGTTCATATTCAGCCTCAGACACTTAAAAAAAAAGCACACACAAATAAAAACCTAGCCGTGTGGCCTTGGGAAAGTTACTTAACCCCAACTGCCCTCCAAAAACCAAAAAAAAAAAAAAATGAGGGAAAACCAGTTCAGCACCAATGGAGTCAAAAATATACGGAAAGCTCCATGCCATTAGACAATGCCCCCAACCCTGACCTTGAGAGAATAATACATTTTCTTATTTCCTCTTTATTATTTTTAATAGTGAAAATTAAACATTTTTTGAATAAATTGTGTTATATTAGTAGAATGGAGTATATTATGTGATTGTAGTGAAATAGTATTGTGCTGAAGAAACAAATATAAAAATTCAAAGAAAATTAAGAAGACTTGTATTAACCAATGCAGCCTAAAATAAGCAAAAAGCAATTAACATGATAACTGCAATACTGTGAAAGAAAATTATCTTGAAAGCCTTCAAAATTCTGATCATGGAGTTACACAGTCAGACTTCAGAAAATAAATGGTGAAACATGTCTCCCACCTTTTGTGAGAGAGATGGTAAAATATGGGTACAGAATGAGGCAAATATTGCCAAATATGGTCAATTTGTTAACTTCTTTGCTTACTTATACTTTGGCACAAAGGAAGATTAGTGACAAAGGGAGATTGGTGAGGAGTAGTCACTGGGAACAAACAGGAATGAACAACAAAAGGATAATCAATAAAACATTTTAAAAAATTTACGTTTTATTCTTGAGAATTTGGAATTGTATTAACATATTTTGGGGGATTTATGTAGATCTCTAAAATTTTACTTTATGTCTATATTTTTACTTTATTGAGCATTTAGAGGAAAAACAAATTAATTTCTATTATTAGTAGTTATTGAGAAAACTACTAATTAATGAGAATGATTCATTAAGCATCAGAGGTATCTGAATCATTGTGCTGACCTCAGAAAAAAAAACCATGGAGCTGCATAAAGACCACCTAACCTAAAAATAGAACTAATCAATTTGTATGATGATTTACTATTCAAATCCAACATTCTTAGAGCTCCTTTTCCTGGTTAAATCATGTACAGATAGTAAAAGAAAATTTGTGGGAAAATACAGTACAACTTCATTACACCAAACCTCATTAATATATATCTTTGCCTAAAAGGTAGGTACTCTGAACTATAATCAAACTGGTTCTCCAAAAACACACAGCAGTCCTATAAGTTTAATCTACATTATTAACATTTTCTCCATCAATTTATTAAATCTATACCAGGGGTTAGCAAACTTTTTCTGCAAAAGACCAGAAAGTAAATATTTTAGGCTTTGTGAGTTGAGGCAAAATCAGGGAAAATAGAGGTACTTATATAATGAAAGAGAAAACAAATTTCTACAATATTTACTGATTAAATTCAAAATATAACAATAATGATTGAATTAATTTGTTGTGATACAGGTCAACTAATATGAAAAATGGAATTTTGTGGGGCATGATATGTTGCTTAATTGGGGTTCAAAGTTAGTATTTCCTATCATCTAATTCAATGGCAAATGTCCATCTGGTAATGCTGGTTAGCAATTAGATTTTGCATACTATAATTTAAAAATGTCTTTTCATACAGATTGGCACTACCAAATACTGATATCAATCCATAAGTATATTAATTTAATTCAGCATGTTCATTGTTTGGAAGATAATTGTAGAATTTTTACATTATTCATTTAATAATTTCCTTCAAGCAGGTTAACTTAGCAGATAAATCACTTGCAAATGGAGGCTGGATAAAATTTACTCTCAAATGAATTTTGAAATATAGAAATTCCTTTTGTATTTGCATCTAACTCTCCAAAAATGCTGGGGCTATGGTTTGAGCTCGGGAAATATCTGCTGCAAATTTGTGTAGGAAGGAAGATTTCACTTCTTGTGTTAACTTTTGACAGAGAAGTGTCTAAAGCATCTAGACATTACTTGTGATTCAAAGAACATTAGTTGCTATCAAATAGTCTTACCTTCAGTACAAGTTTCACATATAATAAGCACTATTTTGCCTTTAATTTTAGGTTGAATTCATTAAGAAACAACAAATTTGTAACAACAGCTAATTTCCAATGCCATTCAGTATTCAATGACAGGTTTTTAGGGCAATTCTCCTTCGGAAAAATTTAAGTCTAGGTCCTGAGCTCAAAAAGTTTCAATAAAAGTTTTCCCCCTCCTCTTTGTTGTCTTGACATGATAGATATACACTGGTAATAAAAAAAAATGTTGGCATGTGGTGATACGTGTGGCACTCAAAACACCGTTGAGTTATAATGGTATCACTGTGATTTGTAGAGTGCTGAATATTAGCTCAAAGTGAGCAGAGAGTCCTGGACTCTGTCAAAACTATTCAACTATGTCCTATGTAACATGAAAGTAGTCACAGACAATAAATGATTGAGCATGGTTGTGTTCCAATAAACTTTATTTAAAATTATAAAAACCATTCTTAGCTTGAAGGCCATACAAAACCAGGTAGTTAGCCAGATTTGGCCCAATGCCATAATTCATTGACCCGTGGTCTAGACAATTAATAAAACAATAAGTCAAGGCCTGATTTGTAGTGTTTGAAGATTTCGGAAGTTAATGCTCACTAAAAAGTTAACAGTCAGTCCTACAGGACCTTAAGCTGGTTAGAGCTCATTCTAGCTCACCCCTGAATGTGAATCCTATTTTGTAAATCTAACGTATAGACATGAGCTGATGTTACATGGAAATCCCTAGAATCTCAAAAGTGGAAGGGACCTCAAAAATCATCAAGGTCAAACCATAATTGAGCAGGATTCCTACTTAGAACATACTTAAGAGGTGGTCAGTCAGGCTCTGCCTAAAGACCTCCAATAAACAACAACAACAACAAACAACTCATTATAAGATGTGTTTTTCATTTTCTTATGTAATGCTGCAATCTGACTTTCTATGACTTCTATTCATTGCTCATAATTCTGCTCTCTGAGACCTATCAAAATAATTCTAACCTGCCTTCTATACAACATCCCTTAAAATTTTGAACTCTCATATACTTTCAAGTCTTGTATTCTCCAGGTTAATTTCCCAAGCTCCTCTAACTCAACTTTATTTGCCCTTAATTTTAAGGTCTTGATATCAACTATCCTGTTACTTGAGCATATTCCAGTCTGTAAATGTCTTTCCTAAAATATGACATCTGGAACTGCATCTCATGTTATAGTTGTAGAGCCAACACAATATTCGCAGCACTGATGGTGACTACGAATATGCCAACATAGTTCTCAATTGCAAAATATAACAGACTCTCCATATAAAAGACAGAAGAAAAACATTTCTTTTGACACCAGAAAACCAAATCCTAACACCAGAAAGTCAAATCCAGCATAGTAATAAAGAAGTTAATACACTATAGCACAACAGGGAGCCACACCATCCTTTAGCCTTCCTACAAACAAACACTCACAATCCTAACTGTCCTTGGGTGCATCCTCTCCTCCTCCCAGCTCTAACTGTTCTGACTCCCAGTTTCCTATGGGCTCTGTTCCACCCTTCAGCAAGTTCCTCCTACCATGGGTTCCATGTGATTACATTTGGCCTATTAGGGGGCAGGGAAGATCTTCAAATTTCCATCACCATTACAATAGTCCCACAGACCATAGAGATACCAATGGAAAGTTGTTTCAGTCATGTCTTACTCATCATGACCCCATTTGGGGTTTTCTTGGCAAAGATACTGGAGTGGTTTGCCATTTCCTACTTTAGCTCATTTCACAAATGAGGAAACTGAAGCAAACAGGGTAAAGTGACTTGCCCAGGGTCACACAGCTAGTAAATGTCTGGGGGCAGTTTTTAACTCAGGAAGATGAATTTTCCTGACTCTAGGCCCAACACTCTATCCAAAGTGCCACCTAGTTACCCTCAATATTGTTAATGCAGCCTAAATTTGCTTTAGCCTTTTAGCTGGAGATCACACTGCTCACTTACACTGAACTTGCTGTACACTAATTCCCAGAATGTGTTGTGATCTGTACCACTGGGTAGAATACCCATATTGGTGAGACTCAGATCCACTGAGGTATTGAAGTTAAAATTCTAAAGGGAATGTATAGAAGAACTATATTATACAGCACATCATTATTTAAAAGCAATTTTGAAGGTGACATTTTGTCTCCAATACATATTGGTTAAGTATAGAAAATTCCCCATTTGAAATGCCTTCTAATTTCGTTTTCCTATATCAGCAGAACAAAGTTCATTCTTACATTAAAGACTTGATTCCTATCCCCTTCCCGTGTTATTAATATTTTAAATTTGTTTAGGCTTTATGTATTTTCCAAAATGTTTAAGTTGCTCTCTCCTTCAGTCTGCAGAGTAATTATAATATCATTTATCAAATACGAGACTAAAAAATTTGGTTGTAATTGCTCAGGAATCATTAAGATTAATTTTATGCTTCTGTTATGTAAAGTTACATGTATTTTGTTTTATATTTACTGCTACTTGTTTTACATCTTTAAAATATGACTACTTTCATGCTTCACAAAAATAATATTAATTAAGAAAAAAGACTCCTTAGCAGTGTAGGTGAAATCATTTGTACATTAAAGTGATGAAAAAGTAGAATATTTACAATATATTTACGTATACACACATACATGTATTCTTTTATTCTATAACCCAAAGATAAAGATGAGGAAAATAAAAACTAAATGTAAAGTTTCTATTCTAAATGCATTAATTTATACATACACACACACATATACATGGCATTCTATCTGATAATGGACTGAATGTTTGTTGGGAAAATAACTTTAATAACTACATACAGTATTTTGCTTCTCCCTTTTTAACTTTTCCTGACATTCTGATCCTTATTTTTGACCATAATTTTATCACAGCCCAGAACATTATAAGATTTTTTTAAAGGCCTTAAACCTTAGAGATTATCAAAACAAACAACCCTTCATTTTATGGGTGAGGGAAATTCCACCCAAGGTCACACTGAGGTAGGAATTAAATGTTAAGTGTTTTGACTCCATATCCTGTGCTACTGTCATTCCACCAAACTGCTCCCATGAGACATTCCACAGACATAGAACCAATTTTAAGTAGGTTATAAGCCTAGAAAAAATGCCAAACACTAGGGATGCTAAGATTAATGGAATTAGAAGTCTTAGTGCTTCTGGCAGACCTCATTATTGTTATCTTCAATAAAAGAAAAAGCAGTTTTTACTTAGGTAAGTCATGTTGAGTATTCAACATGTGATCTTCAAAAAAAAAGAATATTTCTGATGTTGAGGACTTGTAGTTTTCAACAGGAGAATATCAATGAATCATACTCTGAGGTGGTGCCAAACCCCTGCTACAATTTTTTTTTACATTTGCCAGTAGGAAAATACATTTCTAAGCATGAATGAAAATGAAGTTGCTGGTGGGACTCAGCAATCTGAATGTGTTATCAAGTAAGTACAATGCAACAGAATAAATATACTTATATCAATGGAAATGTTCAAAGGTCTTCTGAACAATACATTTCTACTGCTATGGGGGTTTCAAATCACAAGGAAATCAAGAGCTTCCCTGTCACTTTGCCTTAAGAATTTTCTTAAGGATAGAATAGTTCTGCCTCTTTGGAATTATGACTCACTGGAGCAGCAGATGAATTGATTTTCAACTTTCTGAAATGGCCCTTGGGGAGAGATGTTGAATTTGTTAGAGGAGGTAGCACTTTGTACTAGCAATACAAAAGTCCATTTTGTAGCTTCTATAACATATTTGCATAAATGTGACGACAGGAAGGATTTGATTATATCAGAAATCTAATATGTATCCTATTAAGTCTCCCCAAAAAGATGTAGAATGGAGGAACTAGTACAGAGAGAGACAATTGTATCCAAAGTTGCACATTTTTCTTGAAGTCTATCATAAGTCACTTAATCATAGGGACAACTCTGACTTCCCCTACCCTGTATCATATATCATTCATTTCCCTCACTTTTCCCAGATATTAAATTGATCTGGCCAAACTGCCAGTTTTCAAAGCTTACTTCTTCCTGTGATAAAGTTCCCTACAACAAGATTTTGTAAAAGACAGATCAATAACCTGTGTTGTTCTCTTTTATTAATTCAGAAAATCAGTTTGTTCTTTCAAAGACAGATGTAAATGGCCTTGAGAAAATTTATTTTCCTCTTTTCTAATAGCCAGGAATGTGCTAATTTTTTCCTGGGGGATTCTGTCACTTCTTTCTAGTTTCCTTGGTGGAGGTGAGGATCAATGACCTGCAGCTTTTTTCAATATGACTATTCTGAACTCAACTCAGACCAAAAAAAAAAAAAAGAGAGAGAAACAAAATGACAAAATAGGGAGAAGCATACCAAAAAGTGTGGGGAGCAGGGAAAGCCCACAACTTTTTACAATCTTCTTCAAGAATGAAAATATACAACTAGGCCAAGGGAAAGGACTTGCTACCTTTAGTCATAGCTTAAATCTCACCTAGGTCCCAAAGAAACAAATGTCTTATATTCCTCATTTTGCTCTGACAGAACCCAAGCACCTTTAAGAGGAAGACAAAAAGTAGCAAGGATCTTAATGAGGACAGAAGAGTCTTCTTAGATTTGGTGCTACACAATTTAAACAAAAAACTCGAAAAGGATCCAGAGGAGAACAAAAATGATTAAAGATTTCAGAAAGGAACTGTACAAGGTAAGACCACAGGAACAGTGTTGTTTTTTTTTTTAACTTAGAGGAGAAAAGTATAATGGAGGTCCTTAATGAGCCAGATTCTTCCTAGTGTATGAGATGAAAAAATAAATAGACTGTAGCTCATCCTTAAAGAAACATTGAGGACATCTTAACATTTTTTTCAAAGGAACATGGTGGGGAAGTGGAGAGAAGGGAAAAAGATGAGGAAAAAAAAAGGTTTAGAAGGAATATCCACACACTCTACCACCATCCTCACTCCCAGACAACCTATATATATATGACAGTGCCCCAAGCACAACTCTGCTTCCAATGGCAGTAAACTTAGTTAGTGAAGGTTGAAAATTTAAGGAATATTCTCTGCTCATTTACTTAGACCATTGTCTTTTATTATACTATCTACAGAGAGGTTACACTTATTCTTTATGGAGAGACAACAGGGAGAACCCCAAATCACAAAATAGAGAAGATGGATTTGGTAGGAAGATTCTTCAGAGGGTAATTGAATATAAACTGTGAATAAATGAAGGTAAAGATAGAAAAATGTATAAGAGTGGGAGCAAAATGGAGAAAAACTCTTATTTCCTTTGATTCTAGAAGATAGCACTGTCCCAAATAGTCAGGAGTAAATTAAATCAAATAATACTATTTAAGAATATAAAAGCATGAATATGTGGGAATCTATATTGCAAGATACATAGGAATTATACAAATAGAGCTGCAAGTCAAAGCTAAATAATTTATGAGTAGGCTAAACCTACTCATAAATATGACTACAAGGGGTGGCTAGGTGGCGCAGTGAGTAGAGCGTCGGCCCTGGAGTCAGAAGGACCTGAGTTCGGGTCCGACCTCAGACACTTAACATGCACAAACAAAAAAAAACCTAGCTGTGTAACCTTGGGCAAGTTACTTAACCCCAATTGCCCTCCCAAAACAAACAAACAAACATAAATATGACTACGTTACCTACATCAATTTGCTTATTCAGCATCATGCCAAGCAAACAATCAAATGACTATAGAACTAGTAAAAATATTTTTAAAATTCATTATGAGAAACTAAATATCAAGAATGTTAAGGGGAATAATGAAAAAAGTGGGAAGGAAGGGGGACTACCAGTGCCAAATCTCAAACTATACTACAAAGCAGTAATTATCAAAACAATTTGGTGCTGGTTAAGAAATAGAGAGGTTCTAACAAAAAAAAAAGGGGGGGCGGCTAGGTGGCGCAGTAAGAGCGCTGGCCTCAGAGTTGGGATGACCCGGGATCTAAACCGGCCTCAGAAAATGAGCACCCACACATAAATCATGACTAGCCGTGTAACCTTGGACAAGTTACTTAACCCCAATTGCTTAAAAAAAAAAAGAAAAAGAAATAGAGAGGTTCTATGAGTGAAACAGATTAGGTACATAATATACAGACTCAAACTATCACAGTAGCCTTGTGTTTGAGGAATCCAAAATACCAATGATTGACAAAAACTATTCATCATAAACAAATTAGAGAAGCAAGAAAGAAATTACTTATCAGATCTATGGGCAGGAGAATAGTTCTTGACCAAACATGTGATAGCAAGGATCACAGAACGTAAAACAGATTATTTTGATTACGTAAAATTAAAAAAAGTTTTGCAAGCACAAAACTAATGCAGCTAAAATTAAAAGAGAAGCAGGTAAATGGGAAAACTCTTTGCAGCGAGTTTATCTGATAAAGTCTCATTTCAAAGACTAATAGGCAACTGATTCAAATGTATAAAAATGAGAGTGTTCCTCAATTTGAAAAATAATCGAAGATAAGAACAGGTAGTTTTTAGTATGTTATAAACAGTCATATGAAAAACATTCTAAATCTCAAGTAATTAGGGAAATTAAAATCAAGACAACTCTGAGGTTCCACTTCACACCCATCAGACAGGCAAAGTTGACAAAAAAGGAAAGCATCAAATGCTGAAGAAGTTCCAGGAAAACATGTATATTAATGCCCTGATGGTGGAATTGTGAACTAGTCTTGCCATTCTGAGAAGCAATTTGTAACTATGCCCCCAAAGTTATTAAACTGTGCATAACCTTTGGCCCAGTGGTAGCATTATAAGGTCTATACTCCAAAGATATCAAAGAAGGAGGAAATTAGCTCATATGTACAAACATTTTTAGAGCAACGTTTTTTGTAGCAGCAAAAAACTGGAAATTAAGGGTGTGTCCATCAATCAGGGATTATTTCAACAAGATATGTTATATGAATGTGATGTAATATTAGAGTACCATAAGAAATTATGAAGGAACAGTTTTAGGGAAAATGGAAGACTTTAATGAAATTGCAGAGTGAAGTGAACAGAACCAGGAAAATAATTTATATAATTTATAAAGACCAACAATTTTGAAAGGCTTAAGAATTCAAATCCCATCCAATCACAATTCTGGAGGACTCAAATGAAATGTGCTACACACCTCATGACTCAAAAATGATGATCCCAGAGTCAAAATTGAGACGTCTTTTTTGGACATAGCCAATGCAGAAGTTTGGTGGGGGTTTTTTCCTATACTTGCTTGTTACAAGAGGTTTTTTTTGGTTTTGTTTTTTTTTAATGGAAGGGGAAAGAAAGACAGCAGATTTTCATTAATTAATAAAAAAGGAATTTTAAGGTATAATTCTGGTCCCAAGTTCCATTTGGGATTTGATGGAAAAGAATGCTATTAAGTCGGAGCAGTAGAGTTTTAGGTTAGATATTAGGCACTGAATATTTCCTTAATGTAAAGGTTATTAAACACTGTGATCCCTGGAAATTATTTATTAACCCATGGAGATTTTTTTATTAAAAGCATACACAGCCACCTTTTCAAAATAATTTAATGAAACTGTGACATTTGCTATTTCTGAAGTTGGGTGGGTTTGCAAAACATAGTCAACTGAAACTGGCTGGTTTTGTATAAAAACTACTTACAATTCTGGTAGCTATGTCTAGTCTAGGGTTTCTTAACCTATTTTGTATGGGCCCCTTTGGCAGTCTACTTAAATGTAAGAAACCCTGATTTTATAAATAGGTAATTTGCAAAGGATTACAAAGGAATTAGATTGAAATTCAGTTATTGTGTTTTTTTTTTTAAGTTCAAGGAACCCAAGTTAAGAAACTTAATGTTTTGTGAAACCAGTTAGAATAGTATGGGCCTCTGTCATTAGACTATTCTTAATTGCTTGTAACTGAAAAAATAAAATAAATTATTTAAACTGTGATATGTCTTTTCCTATAAAAAGTAACTCATTAAAATCCATGAAAACATTGGTGATCCAAATTCAGGTTTTGGAACCCTCCAGCTTCTGAAATAGCTATGGACCAAGACAAAAACAATTAGTCAGAATTGTTTTTATTCAGAAGTGAAGAAACAAATGTCTCAGTATTAGGCAACAAAGAAATATAGAAGAGTCCCAAATCTGAAGATTTACACCTGACACTATGATTGATCAGTTTGCCAACTTCAGGAGAACAGGAGTGTCCTAATTGGCTAACAATATCTTGAAAAGACATTTTGTATTAGCATGGAAGACATTTTGAGAAGCGTTGAAGAAGCAAAATGAAATAAGTAATGAAACAAAATAAAACAAAATTCCGCACAATTATCTAAATACAAGTAGTGCATCTCACACCTATCAAATTGGTTAACATGTGACAAGAAAAGGAAAATGATAAATGTTGGAGGGGATGTGGGAAAATTGGGACACTAATGCACTGTTGGTAGAGTTATGAACTGATCCAACCATTCTGGGAAACAATTTGAAACTATGACCAAAGGACTACAAAACTCCACATAACATTTGCATCCTCAGATGCAGATTCCAAATTTATTTTAGTGAATAATAAGAAGGTTTATGTTAAAGGAAAAAGAGAAAAATAAACATCGTTATATAACTTAGACTCGTAACATTTAGCACTGAAAAAGATTGTCACTGAAAATGATTATCTGGACTGACTTCCTCTGTTTTACAGAGAGACAAGTATTACTGAGTTATAGCAAATTCTACTCAAATGAAATGTGAGGAGCACAAATTTAGTGATACCTCCATCCCAAATTTTCATACAGACTATTTGTGCCTGACCTGTGGTAAGGCATTATGAGCTTGTATGGGTCTAATCAATCACAGGTGAACACACTGTGCATTGACTCCCACATTATGATGTCATTTTGGTCCTCTTTGAGTACAAAGGACAATGAATGAATGAATGAATGAATGAAGTAAATTATGAGGCTACAGAAGACCATTTGTTTTTCTCCTTGAAAAAACTATAAGTTCATTCTCTCATCTGATTCTTTAATGCTGATGTTATGATTATAGAATCATAAATTTTAAAATAAATGTAACATTAGAGATTATTTAGTTCCTAACCCCTTCCCCAACTTTATAGATGAAAAAATTGAGCCCTTGAGAGATGCCCAAGTTAATACTGATAGTAGATGAGAGTGGCTTCTGACCTCGTTATCCAATTAGATTGCTTTATCCAATTATTTCATAATAGCCAAATCTAATGGACTTTTTCTCAGTACTCATTCTTCTTGACCTCTTTGCAGCCTTTGACAATGTTCATCATCTTTCTGGCTGACTATTCCTTCACAGTCCTTTTTGCTGGGTTTTCATCCAGATTATACTCACTCACCTCCAGTCTGAATCTTCTATACTATCTCATTTATTGATCTCATAAGTACCATGGGTTCAATTATAATCTCCAGACAAATAATTCCCAGATTTGTTGATCCAGCCCTCTCTCCTGACTTGCAATCTTTCATCAATAACTGTCTTTTGAACATTTCAAACTGAAAGTCCTATAGGCAACTCAAATTCAACAAACCTAAAACAAAACTCATTTACCCCTTTAAATCCTCCTTACTTCTCAACTGTCCTATGACTATTGAGGACATCATCTTCCCAGTCATTCAGACCCACAACTTGTGTCATCTGAATTCTTTACTCACACTCACTTCACCTATTTAGTCTTTTGTTGTTTCTACCTTTACAACATCTCTCATCTATGTCCCTTTCTCTCCACTCACAGTACCTGTTAAAAGATTTCAGCACCTCATGCCTAGAATATTTCAACAGCCTTCACTCTTCTTCTTGCCTTACTTCTCTCCTCACTCCAATTCATTCTCCATTCAGTTGCCAAAGAGATTTTCCTAAAAAGCAGGTTTGATCATGTCACTTTGCTACCCAAAAAACCTCTAGTTTCTGCCTACGAGTCTCCAAAACAATGCCCTCTTTGGCATTTAAAGTCCTTCACAACCTACTGCTTTTCTATCTTTCCTGTTTTCTTACTCTATGCATTCTACAATCTAGTGATAATGTCCTAGGTGCTGGTCTTGAGACACAACACTCCATCATCTATCTCGGTACTGTTGTAATGTGAAATGACAGCAAGTGAGACCATTAATCATTTTAAATGAAGTTTTAATTATGGAGCATAATTAACCTGGGGACTGCCAGGGGTCATGTACCCAAATCAGACAGGCCCAAGCATATACATCTCAGAGTTTATATGGACAAAAGCCATAACATAAATGTCACCAAGGAGAGCAAGCAGGGAAAATACAGAAGCCAAAGGATAATGTTGCTTAACGATTATTGTCTAGAAGCCGGTTTATTGCCCAACTGGAAAGTTCCCAAATCTATTTTGAGAACTAGACAAAAGTGGGGGGGGGGTGCTATGGGCTTCAGGTAGCAGTCTTGGGCAGGTTTTTACTTGGCAGGTTTGCTGCTTGGGCTTTGTTGGCAGGTTTCCTAGGCAGCTCTCCTATGAGGGGGAGAAATGGAGGATGTTCACAAAATGTGGGGTTACTATAGTACCTTGTCCCTGGATGTCCTCATTTCCTGAAAAGACCACACTCCTCAACTCTGCCTCCTGGCTTCCGTGGCTTCCTTCAGTACTCAGAACAAATCTCATCTGCAAAAGACTTGTTCTTGTCCTCTCTTCACCACCCCCACCTTGCTAGTGCTTTCCCTCTGAAATTAAGCCCTTGAGGACAGACACTGTTTTTGCCTTACTTTATACCCCCAGCACTTAGCAGTGTCTGGTACATACTATGCAGTTAATAAATATTTGTTAGCTAATAGACTGGATGAAGATTTGAACTCAGATTCTCTGACTCCAAATCTAACTACACTCTGATGTTTATAAATTTCTACTCTGACAGGTGTCAGTAAATCAAAGACCAATGGGCTTGAGGAAAATAAGCACAAACTGAAATTTCTTACATTTGCTAATGTGACTAGCTTCCATAATACAGAAATTCTACAAATGGAAAAAAAATCTTAAATCTTCTAAAAGATGCCATGTATTTACAGATTACTTTAAAAATGCAAGCAGAAATGCATGAATGGTTAAGATTTTATTCTTTCTGACTTGTGACTTCTGTTATATCTTTGTACTGTTGGATGAAAGATCTCTTTGGATCCATTGTTTTATCTATCCATAGAAAAATTATTAGATATAGACAATTATAGAGTTCACTCTGAGACAAAAAGAGAATTGTGGCTGGGAATTTTTTAACATCTTTCCATCTTCACTAACTGAATTTATATACCTTTTCCAAAGCCTTAGGAGTGGAGAAAAGGCACCTATCTGCTTATTTCATCTTTGGTTCAGTTATCATCTTTGTTAAAAATTAAATTTTATTTATTATATTTTGAATTCAGAGCTGTCTCCCTCCCTTCCAATGTCATACTACAGAAGGCCAATATTTGACTATATGTGTGTATATATATATATATATATATACACACACACACACACATATACATACACACACATATACATACATATATAGTACAGACAGATAGATAGATAGATATGAAACTATAAAATACATACTCCCATATACCAGCTCTTTCTCTGGAGGTGGATAGGTCCTTTGCAGTTGATTTGAATGTTTATCAGGCTCGGAATATCTTAGTCATTCACAGTTAACTTTTCAAACAATATTTCTATAACTGTATACTACATTCTCTTGGCTCTGTTATTTTACGCTGTATTATTTCATGCAAGTCTTTCTATGTTTTTTTTTTCTAAAATCAACTTGTTCATTATTTCTTACAGTTCAGTAACATTCTATCACAATCACATACCATAATTTATTCAGTCATTCCCTAACTGATGGACATATCCTCAATTTTTAATTCTTTGACACCACAAAGAAAACTGCTATAAATATTTTAGATCATGTAGGTTCTTTTTCTTTTTTTCTTGATCACATTGGGAAACTGTAATGGAAATGTAAATTTAAAGATCTTCCCTGCCCCTAGCTTAAGTACACCTGGAGCCTGTGGTGGGAGGCTTGTTTTTCAGGAAAGCCCACACCTTGATACTTTGTGATTGGGCAGTGGGTCCAGAAGGTTGTTACATTCTCTGAGCCAAGAGAAGGCTATATAAGCCCTGAGGAGAGGCTTTGCTTTGGGGCTCACTTTGAGAAGTGTAGTGTGATTTGACCAGATGAGACTCTGGGAAGCCGTTGTTGAGAGCCCCCCGGCTTTGAAAACCCAGATGTTGATGCTTCCCTCTCTGGTAACTGTGATTTGGTATTGATGCATGTAATGTTGGGACAGTTTGGAAGCCTGTCTGATCTGTAAGTTCTGTAACTCTGAAGTTCAGGGTGCTGACCTTTTTCCCCTGAACTAGGTAATGTATGTTTGTTTGATTAAAGTAAGCTTGTTAACCCATTTTGAGTTGCTTTCCTTTAGAAAAGCAGATCTAAGAACCTGTGTTGGCAGTCACCCTAGGGATATTGGGGTGCTTGCCACTACAGAAACAGACCTAATTGTAGTATTGTTAGGTCAAAAAGTATACACAGTTTTATAACTCTTAGGGAATAATTCCAGATTGTTCTCTAAAATGGTTGGATCAGCTCACAATCCCATCAACAGTATATTAGTGTCTCAATTTTTCCATACCCCCTCCAACATTTCTCATTTTCCCTTTTTATCATTTTAGCCAATTTGATAAGTGTGAGATGGTATCTCAAAGCTGTTTTAATTTGCACGTCTCTAATCAATAATGATTTCAAGTGTTTTTTCATATTACTTTACATAGCTTTGATTTCTTCTTCCAAAAACTGCATGGATATATCTATTGACCATTTATCAACTGGGAAGCAACTGATATTTTTATAAATTAACAAAGTTCCTTAAATATTTGTGTTATGATACCTTTATCCAAGAAGCTGTCAATAATTTTTCCCCCAATTTTCTGCCTTTCTTCTAATCTTGGCTACATTGGTTTTATTTGTATAAAACCTTTTTAATTTAATGAAGTCAGAACTGTCAATTTCACATCTCTTGATGCTCTCTATCTCTTGTTTATTTATAAATTCTCCTATTCATAAATGTAATAGGTAGTATGTTCGATGTTCTGTGAATTTACTTAGGCTGTCTCCCTTTATGTTAAGGTCATGTATCCATTTTGACCTTATATTAGTAAATGGTGTAAGATTCTGGTCTATACTTAGTTTCTATCAGACCACTTTCCAGTTTTCCCAACAATTTTTACCAAATTGTGAATTCTTCTCCCTAAGGCTTATCTGTATTTTTTCATTAATTCCTTTGAAATTCTTGACCTTTTATTCTTCCAAATTAAATGCTATTTTTTGTAGCTCAATAACTTATTTTCAGTAATTTGATTAGGATGGCACTGAATAAGGAGATTAGTTGAGGTAGAATTGCCATTTTTATTATATTGGTACATCCCACCTATGAATAATTATTTAAATCTGACTTTATTTGAATAAAAAGTGTTTCATAATTACGTTCATGTAATTCCTGGGTTTGTCTTGGCAGGTATATTCCTAGGTGTTTTATATATCTCTTACTATCTCTTAATGAAAGGTTTTGTTGGTGATATATGTAGTAATGACAATGATTTATATGGGTTTATTTTATATCCTGCTACTTTATTAAAATTAATTATTCAATGAACTTTTTAGTTGAATCTCTAGCATTTTCCAAGTATACCATCATATCATCTGCAAAAAGAGATTTTTATTACCTCACTGTCCAGTCTGATTCCTTCAATTTCTTCTTCTTTTATTACTATTGCTAGAATTTCTAGTACAATATTGAATAATATTGGTAATAATGAGAATCCTTTTTTTCATTTCTGATCTTATCATAAAGATGTCAAGCTTATCTCCATCACAGATAATGCTTGCTCATGGTTTTAGGTAGATGCTTCTTATCATTTCATGGTTTTAACAGGAATGAATGTTGTATCAAAAGATTTTTTCTACATCTATTGATAAAATCATAAGATTTTTTATACTTTTGTTATTTACATAATCAATTATGTTAACAGTTTATCTTATACTCAACCAGTCCTGCATTCCTGGTATAAATCCATTTAATCACAAAGCATAATCTTTGGGATATACTGTAGTAATCTCCTAGCTAGTACTTTAGGATTTTTGCATCAATATTCATTAGTGACATTGATATATAATTTTCTTTCTCTATTGTTGCTCTTCTTGGTTTGGGTTAGTCAGCACCATAGTTGTTTCATAGAAGGATAAGAAGCTCATTTATGGCTTGTTCAATTTCTTTTTCTAAAATAGATTTATTTATATAGTCTATTTTCTCTTCTGTTAATCTGGACAGTTTATATTTTTGTAAGCATGCTTCCATGTCATTTAAATTATTAAATTTATTAGTGTATGATTGGGCAAAATAACTACTATTAATTAATTTCAGTGGTTTATTCATCCTTTTTCTTTTTAATATTAATGATTTGTTTTTCTTTTCTCTTTTAAAAAATCCTGTAGCCAATGGCTTACCTATTTTATTGTTTTTCCATAAAACCAATTCCTAGTTTTATTGATTAATAATATAATTATATTAATAAATTAATATCAATCATTGATTAATTGATACATTCCATTTTATTAATCTCACCTTTAATTTTTAGGATTTCCAATTTGGTTTTTAAAAGAGATTTTACATTTTTAATTGCATACCCAATTCATTGATCTGTTCTTTTTCTATTTTATTTTATTTTACATATATATGTATATATATATATATATATATTTTTTTTTTGCTTTTTGGAGGGCAACTGGAGTTAAGTGACTTGCCCAAAGTCACATGGCTAGTAAGCGTGTCAAGTGTCTGGGGCCAAATTTGAACTCGGGCTCTCCTGACTCCAGGACTGGTGCTCTATTCACTCCACCACCTAGCCACCCCAGTTTTCTATTTTATTAATTTGAGCATTTAGAGATATAAATTGTCCTTTGATTACTGCTTATACTGCATCTCACAAGTTTTGGTCTGTTGTCTCATTATTATTCTTTTTAATTAAAGTATTTATTGTTTTTATAACATGTTATTTAGCCCACTCATTCTTCAAGATTAAGTCATTTAGTCTCCAATTAAATTTTTAATCTGTCTCCATGATCCTTTATTAAATGTAATTTTATTACACTATGATCTAAAAAGGATGCATTTAATATTTCTGTTTTTCTGCATTTAACTATGAAGTTTTTTATGCCATAATATACGGTCAATATTTTAAATGTGCCATATACCACCAAGAAAAAGTACATTCCTTTCTATTCTTATTCTATTCTTTCCACATGTCTATTATATCTAGTTTATCTAAGATTGTGTTCATCTCTTTGACTTTATTTTTTTTTTAGATTTATTTAGTTCTGAGAGGAGGAGGTCCAAGTCCCCCACTATTATAGTTTTGCTATCTATTTTCGAGTGTAATTCATTTACTTTTACCTTTTAAAATGTGAGTGCTATATATGCATTTTGTGCATATATATATATATATTTCTTATTGTTATTACTGCATTATCTATCATACTTTTAACATAATGTACTTTCCCTGTTTATCTGTTTTAATTAAACTATTTTAGCTTTAACTTTGTCTACCCCTTGTCTACCCCTACAACTTTGTTGCTACCCCTACTTTTTTTTACATCAGCTGAATTAAAATAAATTTAACCCCAGTTCTTTATTTTTACTCTATGTGTGTCTTTCATTTTAAAATGTATTTCTTGTAAACAACATAGTGTCAGGTTTTTTTTTTATCCATTCTGCTATCCATTTCTGTTTTGTGGGTGAATTTATCCCAATCATATTCAAAGCTATAATTACTAGTTGTATATTCCCCTCCATCCTATTTTTCTTCAGTTTTTCCCTCCATCTCTCTCTTTTTACTCTATCCCTTTCCAAAAGTCTAGGTTATTTCTGACCACTGTCTCCCTAATCTGCACAGCCTTCTAAAAGCCTCTCCCTCATCCTATCCCCTTACCCTCTTATTTCTCTGTGAGTTAAGAAAACTTTTATACCCTACTGGATATATATGCTATTCCCTCTTTAACCCAATTAGGATGACAATAAGGTTCCCACACTACCCACTTTCTATCTTCCCCTCTTCTCCACTCTAACAGTTCTTCCATTCATGCTTCTTTTGAATGACATAATTTGCTCTGTTTTATCTCTCCCTACACAATTTTATTTTTTAGGATCATCCCATCATAATCAATTTAATCACAAGCCTTCTATCTATTTATACTCTTTTAGACTACCCTGGTAACGATAGGATTCTTAAGAGTTACAAATAATATTTTCCCATATAAGAAGTTAACAGTTTAACCATTTTAAATCATTTAAACTGATCTCTAACATTTACCTTCTTATGTTTCTCCTGATTCTTGTGGGTCAAATGTTCTGTTCAGTTCTGGTCTTTTCCTCAAGAATAACTGAAAGTCCTTTAATTCATTATTCTTTTTTTCATGCATTCTTTTTCCAATGCAGGATTACATTCAGTTTTGCTGGGCAGGTTATTCTTCCTTCCAAATCCAGCTCCTTTGCTCCTCAGAATACCATACTCTATGCCCTTCACACTTTTAATGTAAAAGGTGCTAAATCTTGTGTTATCAAGACTGTAGCTCTACAATAGTAAAACGGATTCTTTATAGTTGCTTCGAATCTTTTCTCCTTGACCCAGGAGCTTTGAAATTTGGCTTTGAGGGGCAGCTAGGTGGCGCAGTGAATAGAGTGCCGGCCCTGGAATCAGAAGGACCTGAGTTCGGAGCCGGCCTCCGACACTTAATCCATACAAACAAAAACCTAGCCGTGTAACCTTGGGCAAGTTACTTAACCCCAATTGCCCTAAAGGGCAACTAGGTGGAGCAGTGAGTAAGAGCGCCGGCCTCGGAGTTTGGATGACCCGAGATCAGATCCGGCCTCAGAAAATGAGCACCCACGCATAAATAATGACTAGCCGTGTAACCTTGAGCAAGTTACTTAACCCCAATTGCTTTAAAAAAAAAAAAAAGAAATTTGGCTTTGAAGCTTTACAAGTAGCTGTTTTGACTACATTGTCTTTTTCTGAACTTAAAAACCTTCTCATATCACCATATTGACTATCTATGGTTGTGTTCTTTCTCTGTTGCTTTCTCATTTTTTAATGGCCTATTTCTTGACTGTTAACTCTATTAGGTCAGGCTCTATTAGAGCAGGGCAGGCTCTGCTCCCTGGATATGGGGGATAATGTCTCAGGCTTCGGGTTTTTTGTGCTGTTGTTTTCTGGTGTATTTGACTTTTTGATTCTTCCAATGTTCTATAATCCAAGGCCAGGTGTAGTCAGTGCTCTCATGTTTTGTTCTGTGGGTATCCTCAGATATTCCTCTGCATCCCTGAGCAGCTACCAGGGCCCCCAGAACCACTACCACCACAAATGCTCTTACTCCCTGTGGTTCCTCAAGCTGCTGTAAGCATCAGCTTGGCTCTCTGCCCTGGAATTGAAACCAGGAACTCTGTTCTCCTGCCAATGACTAGAACCAGCAGAGCTCCCACCCTTCTGCTATCCAAATACACTTACAGGTGTGTCCATGCTCTTTCCTCAGCTGCAGCCAAAGCCTGGTACCAGGTCTGGTCAGCAAGCCTGGGCCATGTGTGTAGCACCAACAGAGGTTCCCCATTTCCCCCACAGTTTTCTCCTGATCAGTCACCAACCTCCATACTATATGTAAGGTGAAAGTTCCTGAGGGTAAGACACAGAGCTTTTTGTTTGTCGACTTGGCAGTATCAGCTTGGGACAGACCACTATCCCAGGAGGTCAGAGCTTTCCTAACATCTTCCTACGTTGTCTTAGGCAGGATTACTGCCTTGCCTCAACTTTTAACTTTTCTGTTGCTCTAAAATTCACACTGAGGTTTTATTTTTAGTTATTTGGGAGGAGAGGAAGGGGGAATTTTGAGAGACCAAGGAAATGCCCTGCTTTATTCTGCCATCTTCCCACAATTCCCTGCCTCTATAGCAGGTGTTTCAAAAATCAGACTTTATTTTTAATGAAAAAAAAGTCGATTTTCTTTCCCTCTCATTGAAGAAAAAAATTATTATAAATGTTCATAGTCAAGCAAAACAAATTTCTTCATTGGCTGTATCTAAAAAATACATGTCTTGTTATGAATCTTGCAAATCTACCTCCCACAAAACCTCATCAGTTTTTCACAGTGGTGTTTCAAAGCATTGCAGTGAGTCAAAAATCCTTGATTTATGGCTTAGGAAACTGAGGCCCATAGAAATAAAATGACTTGACCAAGTTCACACAGACAGCAAATAGTAGAGCGAGGACATGAACCCAGATAATCTGATTTAAAATCCAGTGATTTTTTCATTGCATCATAATGTCTCAGACCATTTTCTCTACAGGGAAAAAATATCTCTACAACATTTCATTTCACCAGAAAATTATATAATAAGTACAATCACAGGACCATTAAAACACAGATTATGATATGATGAAAGTATTGTTACGTGATATCCATTTCATTTTCTACCCATATCTTGACCACCAGCATTAGCTTTTAGGATTGAATAGGCAAAATCCTAATAACACAAATAAATTATGTATACAAACGAACTTTCTTCCAAACTCCTCAGAGCCTTTCAGAAATGTTTCAGTCATTTAAAGATTATTTTATTTACCTGAAGCATCTTCACATTAAAATATATGGCAGCCACCACCATGTAGCAGCTTCAGCTCCAGGCTTGCAGATTGGAGGGGGACCAAGTGACCAATCTAAGGGGTAATCACTCTTGCTTTACTGGATTCTGGTCTAGGGTGGAGGTTCTGGTGTGCATGACCAGCTTGCCAGAGTGTATGGAGGCTCAGAGTGGGCACCCAATTAACAGCTCCAGCAGCTGTGAAAACCCCAGCAATTGGGGTAAAGCTCTCCTCTCTGGAAGCAGAGTCCTACTGTGGAAAAAAAGCTCAAAAGTCAAGTACTTGATTAGCAACATGAACAAGCAAAGGAAGCAAAGCAAGGGGAGAAATCCAACTTTACACTCCTATTTTAGGGACAAAAAGGATCAAAGCATGGAACAGGAGGAAGACAGCAAAGTCAGTACTCCTGCACCAAAAGCTTCCAAGAAAAATATGAGCTGTTACAGGTCATAGAGGACCTTAAGAAGGATTTTGAAAACAAAATAAGAGAAGTAGAGGAAAAAATGGGAAGAGAAATGAGAATGTTGCAAGAAAATTATGGAAAGAGAGTCAACAACCTGACTGAAAAAAATAACACCTTAAAAAATAACTCAAATGGCAAAAGAGGCTCAAAAAGGCAATGAGGAGAAGAATGCCTTAAAAAGCCGAATTTGCCAGATGGAAAAAGAATCTCAAAAGCCCACTGAAAAGAATCATTCTTTCAGAATTAGATTGGAGCAAATGGAAGCTAGTGACTTTATGGGAAATCAAGATACTATTAAACAGATCCAAACAAATTTTAAAAATAGAAGGTGGGGCAGCTAGGTGGCGCAGTGAGCAGAGTGCTGGCCCTGGAGCAAGAAGGACCTGAGTTCGGATCTGGCCTCAGACACTTAACACACATAAACAAACACCTAGCCATGTAACCTTAGACAAGTTACTTAACCCCAATAGGCCTGCAAAAAAAAAACAAAAATTAGAAGACAATGTGAAATATCTCATTAGGAAAACCACTGATCTGGAAAATGGATCCAGGAGAGATAATTTAAAAATTGTTGGACTACCTGAAAGCCATGATCAAAAAAAGAACCTAGAAATAATCCTTCAAGAAATTCTCAAGGAAAATTGCACTGATGTTTTAGAACCAGAGGGCAAAATAGAGGTTGAAAGAATCCACTGATAGGGGCGGCTAGGTGGTGCAGTGAGTAAGAGTGCCGGCCTCAGAGTTGGGATGACCCGGGATCGAAACCGACCTCAGAAAATGAGCACCCACACATAAATAATGACTAGCCGTGTAACCTTGAGCAAGTTACTCAACCCCAATTGCTTAAAAAAAAGAAAAAGAAAAAAAATCCACTGATCACCTCCTGAAAAAGATCCAAAAAAGAAAACTCCTAGGAATATTATAGCCAGGCTCCAGAATCCCCAGATCAAGGAGAAAATATTATAAGCAGCCAGGAAGAAACAATTTAAATATTGTGGAAACACAATCAGGATAACACAGGATCTTGCAGCTTCTACACTGAGGGACTGAAGGGCTTGGAATATGATATTCCAGAGGTCAAAGAATCACCTACCCAGCAAAACTGAGTATCATGTTTCAGGGGAAAATATGGTCATTCAGTGGAATGGAGGACTTTCAAGCAATCTTGATGAAAAAAATCAGAGTTGAATAGAAAATTTGACATTCAGATCCAAGAAGCAAGAGAAGCATGAGAAAGTAAACAAGGAAAAGAAATCATAAGGAACTTATCAAAATTGAACTATTTATATTCCTACATGGAAAAATGATTATTGTAACTTACGAAACTTTTCTCAGTATGACAATAATCAAAGGGAATAGAAATGCATATATAGGAGGGTATATGGGCATATGAATACATATGTGACTGTGTGTATATATGTGAACAGGCATACATAGATAGAGGGCACAGGACCAATTTAATGGGAAGGGATGATAATTAAAAGGTGAGAGAAGAATATAATAAGAGGAGATGGGGAGAGACAGAATGGGGTAAATTATCCCATATAGAAGAGGCAAGAGAAAATGGTTACAATTGAGGGGAAGAACAGGAAGGCAAAAGGGAATGGGTCAACGTTATTCTCATTGAATTTGGCTTAGGGAGGGAATGACATACACACTAAATAGGGTATCTCACCCTAGAGGAGAGTAGGGGAGAAGGAGATGAGAGGGGGCATAATGGAAGGGAGGGCAGGCTGGGGGGGGAGGGAAGCTGGAAGCACCCACTTTTGAAAAGGTATAGGATCAAAGTAGAAAATAGAACAAGTGGGAAGTGGGATAGGAGTGAGGGAAATATAGTCAGTCTTTTACAATATATCCACTCTGGAAATGTTTTGCATAGCTACACATGTACAACCTATATTGAATTGCTTATCTTCCCAGTAAGGGTGAGTGACAAAGGAGGAAGGGAATGAAACTGGAATTCAAAGTTTTAAAATCAAATGTTTAAATACACATTTGTATATATGTGTATACACACACACACACACACACACACACCATTATTAATATTATTTTACATGTAACTGGTACATAAGATATACAGGCACTGGAGCATAGAAATCCCCCATGCCCTAATAGTGGAGGAGGGATGGGGGAAGATATGGGAGAGAGTAGATTGGAGGAGGGAATATCCAATGGGATCGATATTTTGGGGTAGTGGGTAGGGGGAAAATGGGGAGAAAATTTGTAACTCAAAATCTTGTGGAAATGAATGATATAAACTAGAAGTTGATAAAAGCATTTGAGAAGGTAAAAAAAGATATATAGCAAAATTCTTTTAAAAAATATTTATTGATGTCTGTCATTTAAATATGATCAAAATGTCTCCCTGAGTATCTCTCCCCTTTGCTTTCAGAGAAATATCCCATTTGAAATGATTTCTTAAGAAAAAGGATGAATAAGAGGAGGGAAAAACCAACAAAATCATACAACAACCAAAAAAAGCCTAATGTCAATAAAATCTGACAAGATATGTACATAGACTCCTCTCCTATTTCTGCAAAGAAATGGGGTTCAGAAGGCACTGTTTTCTCATAGCCCTTGTTTGAGGTTAAGCTTCTTTTTTGTAATTTTTGACAGAAAATATCTTCATACGTTTTAAGAGATGGGCAAACAGAGGTTAAGAAGGAAAAGGGACTTATTTTAAGGTTATGTAGCAAATCTAAGGGAAAACCAGGAAAAGGATACTAGACTATTGCTTCAATCCATTACAGCTTGTTGTTTCTCAGGATAACTATGGTTGAGCAGTATCAGTTCATTAGACTATAAAATAATTGAGAAAATATTTATTTTTTTCAAGCCTGAATTGGCATGTAAAGACAGGTTGGCTGATGAAGTTAGTCATGTGAAGGATGTTTTTGAGGAAATAAATTTGACAGGCTGTCAAAACCTTTTCATGAAGAGAAATACTGGACAGAATTGCTCTAAGGAATACATGTCAATTTGGTTCTTTTATTACTACATCAGATTTTGATGCTGGGTGAGTGATCCCTATGGACCTGTTCTAGAAATTGTGTTGAAATAAAGGCAATCAGTTTTAGAGGACTTTGCTTAAAGCTATTGGTGAAGTGATGAGTTTCATTCCAAACTTTTGTGTTTTGGTATTATAGTTAATTGTTAATATGTGTTCTCTCCCTCCTAAAGAGTAAACTTGAAAAGGGTAGGATCCATGCTTTATCTTTGTATTTCATTCAGGATCTAGCAATTTTATTCAGTCAGTCAATCAATAAACATTTTTTTAATTGCTTACTATGTGCCAGGTACTTTGCTAAGCACTAGGGATACAAAGAAAGACAAAAAAGACAGTCCTGGCTTTCAAGGAGCTCACAGTCTAGGAGGGGAGATGACACACCAACTATGTACAAATAAGCCACATAGAGGATAAAATAGAAATAATGCACAGAGGGAAGGCACAAGCATTAAAATGAGTCAGGAAAGGATTCCTATAGGTGGGATTTTAACTGGAACTTGAAGGAAGTCATAGAAGCCAAGAGGTAAAAATGAGGAGGAAGAACATTCCAGGCAGTCAATGAAAATGTCCAGAGTCTGAGCAGCTAGGTGGCACAGTGAATAGAACACTGGCCCTGGAGTCAGGAGGACCTGAATCCAAATCTGGCCTCAGACACTTAACACAAAAACTATCCATATGACCCTGGGCAAGTCACTTAACCCTAACTGCCCTCCAAAAATAAAAAAAGAAAATGTCCAGAGTCAGGAGATGGAAGGTCTTGTGCCAGGAACAACAAAGAGACCAATGTCACTGGATCACAGAGAGTTGGGGAAGGGATGGGTGGGTGAGAGTATATAAAGTGTAAAAAGACTGGAAAAGTATGGTGGGCCAGATTATGAAAAGATTTAAAATGTCAAGCAGAGGATTTTACTTTTTATCCTGGAAATGACAGGGAGCTACTGGAATTAATCAAGTAGGGGGCTGACATGGTAAGACCTGAACTTTAGGAAAATCACTCAGACAGCTACATGAAGGATGTTATGGAGTAGAGAGAGATTTATGGGAGGGAGAGTAACCAGAAAACTCCTGCAATGGTCCAGGCATAAGGTGATAAGATCCTACACAAAGCTGGTGGCAGTGGCAGAGGAGAAATGGGGGGATTTGTGAGAGATGTTATTAAAGCAAAATTCAATAAATATCTAAATTTCTGATTTGTGTAGTGCACTGGATTCATCAAACATCTATTAAACATCTAATATGCATCAAGTATTCTGTTACACATTTCTGGGGCTATGCAAAGGAAAAGACAAAAAACAGTCTCTGCCCTCTAGGATTTAGCACTTTACTAGGTCATATCAGAATAACCTTGTTTCCTTTTTTTTTTTTTTTTAATTATTACCAGACTGGTAAGCAAATGAGGAGAAATTGTGTGAAGTTCTCATAGATCTTAGCTTTACAAAGTCTTTCAGGTATTCTTGTGACTGTTTCTTGGGGAGTGAGGTACACTAAGAAATAGTATATTTAGGTGGATTTGGAACAGATTCAATGGCAAAGCCCTAAAGTCATTAATGGTTCAATGTCATCATGAAGGAAGATTTCTAGTGAAACATCAAAGCAGCCTGAACTGTTTAGCATTTCTATTGGTGAAAGGCATAGATGGCATGCTTAACAAATCTGCAAATGACACAAGTTAAGAAGGATGACAGTCAGGATCCAAAAATATCTTGACAGGCTTAAACAGTGGATGAAACCAAAGATGAAGTTCAATAGAAACAGATTCAAAACATGAAAGCTGTCTAATAATGGGCTGGACTGCCTTTCAAATTGAAATTAGATGTCCACCTGTCAGAGATGGTATAAAGTTAGAAGGATGGTCAGCTTCCTGAAATGCTGCTGCTGCTACCAAAACAGCCACTCCAGGGCCATAGTGGGAACCTAGGTGGCAAAATGGATAAAATGGCTGGAATCAGGAAGATTCATCTTCCTCAATTCAAATCTGACCTCAGATACTTAATAGCTGTAGGACCCTGGGCAAGTCATTTCATCCTATTTGCCTCAGTTACTCATCTGTAAAAATGAGCTAGAAAAGGAAATGGTAAATCCCTCCAGTATTTTTACCAAGAAAAATCTCAAATGTGGTCATGAAGAGTTGGACACAACTGAAAAATGACTGAACAACAACATTTATCTCCCTGGTCGCAGATCTCCACCACCCATTCTCACCTCTTGCTCTGGTAACAGTAATCCAATCAAGATGGGGGGAGGGGATGGCCCCATGCTTCTAGAAAAAGCATGTTATTTCAATCAATCCACCAATCAATAAATATTTATTAGGTATCAACTATGTACCTAGAGCCTTACTATTTGACTGACCTATAGCTCTACCCACCATCCCTGTAACTTTCCTTATCAAAGCATTCTTCCCTAGCAATTCCCTCTCCTATATATATGGGACTTTTTTCAGAGTTTAACTAGTCCAACCCATACCTGAACAAGTCTTCTTTCTACAGTGTTTAAAGACATCACTTAACACTTCTGATGGTGAGTGAATCAACAGCAGCTGTGGAGTTTTCCAAACTTTTCAACCCATAAACACCAAAAAGAAGGTAAAAAGTCAGTTGGAACTCTATTGGAAAGGAAGGGCATGGTCCAGCCCCTGCCCCCAGTTCTAGGGGTGGCAGAGGAAGGGCAGCTGCAATAGCTTCCACATGGCTACCTGAGGAACCCCTAGCCTACAGATCATAGGGGGACCAAGTGACCATTCTGAGGGTAATTGCTCTTGCTTTGACCTACTTGGATCTGGGTTGCTTTCTTGGGTGGTGGTCCTGGGATGAGAAACACCAGTTTGCCAGTGTGGTGTCTGTAGAGAGGGTACCCTCCTCAGACCTCTGACAACATTTTCAAAAAACCCAGAGATTTGGGACAAGGTTCTCCTCTCTGGAAGCAGAGTTCTACCATGGCAAAGACCTCAAAAGTCAAGTAATTAGCTGCCAACATGAGCAAGCAGAGGAAGCAAAGCAAGCAGAGCAATCAAACCTTAGATTACTCCTTAGATTACTTTTTTGGGGGGCAAAAAGGATCAAAACATGGAATGGGAGGAAGATAATGAAGTCATAACTCCTACATCAAAAGCTTCCAAGAAAAATATGAACTGGTTACAGGCCATGGAAGAACTCAAGAAGGATCTTGAAAATCAAGTAGGAGAAGTGGAGGAAAAATCTGGAAGAGAAATGATAATGATGCAAGAAAATCATGAAAAGAGAGTCAACAACTTGACTGAAGAACATAATACCTTAAAAAATAGACTAACTCAAATGGTAAAAGAGTCCCAAAAAGACAATGAGGAGAAGAATGGTTTTTAAAAGCTGAATTTTCCAGATGGAAAAGAAATTTCAAAGACTCGCTGAAGAAAATAATTCCTTAAAAATTAGATTGAAGCAAATGGAAGCTAATGACTTTATGAGAAACCAAGATAGTATAAAACAGAACCAAACAAATTTTAAAAATAGAAGGCAATGTGAAATATCTCATTGGAAAAACTACTGACTTGGACAATAGTTTGAGGAGAGATAATTTGAAAATTATAGGGCTACCTGAAAGCCATGATCAAAAAAAAAAACAAAACATAGAAATCATGCTTCAAGAAATTCTCATGGAAAATTGCCCTGATAATCTAGAACCAGATGGCAAAATAGAAATTGAAAGAATTCACTGGTCACCTCTTGAAAAAGATCCCAAAAAGAAAACTCCTAGGAATATTATAGTCAAATTCCATAGTTCCCAGGTCAAGGAGAAAATATTATAAGCAGCCAGGAAGAAACAATTTGAGTATAGTGGAAACACAATCAGGATAACACAAGATCTAGCAGCTTCTACATTAAGGGATCAAAGGGTTTGTAATATGATATTCTGTAGGTGAAAGGAGCTAAGATTAAAACCAAGAATCACCTACCCAGAAAAACTGAGTATAATGTTTGAGGGAAAAATATGGTCATTCAATGGAATATAGGACTTTCAAGCATTCTTGATGAAAAAACCAGAGTTGAATAGAAAATTTGACATTCAGATACAAGGAGCAAGAGAAGCATGAGAAGGTAAACAGGGAAAAGAAATCATAAGGAGCTTTTTAAAATCGAACTACTTACATTCCTACATTATAAAAGGATAATTTTAACTGTAATGCCAATCAAAGGCAACTTCCAAGGTTCAGAATATCAGCATAGTAATTCTCCATTTTATTCAGTGACAAATTAAGGCAAAACATTAACAGAACAGAGAAAATCAAAATACCGCATTCATCAAGTGTGATTCAATAATTTCCAAGTACTGTTCCACCCCTGGGCAGTACATTTAGTCAACAACAAAGCCTCTCTTCTCAAATAGAGATTAAGATTAGTTTCCAAGGCAGAGTCAAGATCATGGAGTAGAAACAGCACTTCCTATGTGCTCTAGCCCATACCTCTTCCAAATTTATGTAAAAAGTGACTCTGAACAAACTCTGGAGCTCCCCTGGCTGGTGGCAGAGTCCTACTGTGGCAACAAGCCCAAAAGTCAAGTAATTGAGTGGCAACATGGCTAGGCAAAGAAAACAAAATAAACAGATAAATTCAACATTAGACTCCTATTTTGGAGGCAAAGAAGATCAAAGCATGGAACAGGAGGAGGACTGGAAGGTCAGAAATCCTGCACCAAAAGCCCCAAATGAAAATACCAGCTGGTTACAGTCCATAGAGGATCTTAAGAAGCAAATAAGAGAAGTGGAGGAAAAATTGGGAAGAGAAATGAGAAAGATGCAAGAAAAGTATGAAATGACAGTCAACAGCCTGACTGAGGAAAATAACACCTTAAAAATAGACTAACTCAAATGGCAAAAGAGGCTCAAAAAGGCAATGAGGAGAAGAATGCCTTAAAAAGCCAAATTTGCCAGATGGAAAAGCTCTCTGAGGAGAATCTTTCCTTCAGAATTAGGCTGGAGCAAATGGAAGGTAGTGACTTTATGAAAAATCAAGATGCTGTTAAGCAGATCCAAACAAATAAAAGAGTAGAAGGCAATGTGAAATATCTCATGGGAAAAACCCACTGACCTGGAAAATAGATCCAGGAGAGATAGTTTAAAAATTATTGGACTACCTGAAAGCCATGATCAAAGAAAGAACCTAGAAATAATCCTTCAAGAAATTCTCAAGGGAAATTGACCTGATGTTTTAGAATCAGAGGGCAAAATAGAGGTTGGAAGAATCCACAGATCACCTCCTGAAAAAGATCCCAAAAAGAAAACTCCTGGGAATATTACAGCCAGGTCCCAGAATTCCCAGATCAAGGAGAAAATATTACAAGCATCCAGGAAGAAATAATTTGAATACTGTGGAAATGCAATCAGAATAACACAGGATCTGGCAGCTTCTATACTGAGGGATCAAAGGGTTTGGAATATGATATTCCAGAAGGCAAAGAAGGTAGAATGAAAGCAAAGAATTACCTGCCCAGCAAAACTGAGTATCATGTTTCAGGGGAAAATATGGTCATTCAGTGGAATAGAGGACTTTCAAGGATTCTTGATGAAAAAACTAGAGTTGAATAGAAAATTTGACATTCATATACAAGAAGCAAGAGATGCTTGAAAAGATAAAAAGGGAAAAGAAATCATTATGAACTTATTAAAGTTGAACTATTTATATTCCTACATGGAAAAACGATAACTGTAACTGATGAAACTTTTCTCAGTATGAAAATAGTCGAAGAAGGGTAGATGAGCATATGATTATATATGTGATTGTGTGTATATATGTTCACAGGTATACATAGATAGAGGGCACAGGTCGAATTTAATAGGAAGGGATGATACTTAGAAGGTGAAATTAAGAGGTGAGAGAGGAATATAAGGAAAGAAGATTGGGGGAGACAGAATGGGGTAAACCCTCTCATAGAGAAGAGGAAAGGGGAAATGGTTACAAGGGAGGGGAAGAACAGGAAGGCAAAAAGGCAAAACTTTATTCTCATTGAATTTGGCCCAGGGAGAGAATGACATACATACTAAATAGGATATCTCACCCTACAGGAGAGTAGGGAGGAAAGGGATGAGAAGGGGCATAAAGGAAGGGAGGGAAGGCTTGGGTTGGAGGGAGGGGGGGAGTTGGAAGCACCCACTTTTGAAAAGGGACAGGATCAAAATAGGGAACAGACCAAATGGGAGGTGGGATAGGAGGGAGGAAAATACAGTCAGTCTTTTACAACATATCTACTATGGTAACGTTTTGCATAGCTACACATGTACAACATATACTGAATTGCTTATCTTCCTAGTAAGGGTGGGTGACAATGGAAGAAGCGAATGAATCTGGAATTCAAAGTTTTAAAACCAAATGTTTACAAATATATAAATACAATTATTAATACTATTTTACATATATTTGGGAAATAAGATATACAGGCATTGGCGCACAGAGATTCACCAGTCGAAGGGGATATGGGAGAGAGATGGGTGTGGGGATATCCTGTGGGACTGCTATTCTGGGGTGGGGGGTAGGGAAAAATGGGGAAAAAACTGTAACTCAAAATCTGATGGAAATGAATGATGTAAATCAGATGTTAACAAAGCATTTGGAAAAGAAAGGGAAAAAAAAGATTAGTTTCCAGTCATAAACAAAGTATATTCATTTGGTCAATCACAGAGCACAAAAAAGTCAAGTTTCCCACCCCTGGATCACAACTGAATAACAATTATCATCAGTTAACACCAAATACTTTCTCAAAAGGGGCAGTGGAGAGCACAAAGGCCATCTACCCTTGAGCTACAGCAAGGTTCAGATATCATCACAGCATTTAATACCCAAAGAGAGGTCTTTTCTTCATCTTGACCTGAGGCAAGTTCTCAGCAATCTCTGTTCCTGGGAAGACAAAGCTTAACAAAACCACCATATATATTGCCAGTGTCCTCATCAATTCACGCTCTGCCTGCAGAAAAGATTCAGGACCCTGAAAATATCAGCAAGACCCTCTTCCAGGATTTCTATAAACATAGAGCAAGAAAATCCTTTTTCAGGGCTTCTGAAACAACAGCAAGGTTCCAGGACCTCTGCAACAACAGCACTGTCCTTCACCACCACACGCATCTGGAGAAACAACATCAAAATAGACAGACAAAATATTGGTATCACAGTCATGTCTCCTCAGTCCTTGGCAGCTCTGGGTGGCAGTTCTCAAAAGTTCTGGGCAGCTCCAACTGAGTCTCAGCAATCCTCTCTCTCTCTCTCTCTCTCTCTCTCTCTCTCTCTCTCTCTCTCTCTCTCTCTCTCTCCCCCTCTGCCTCCATGATGCTGCTCTCAAAAGTTCTTCTGCCTCTCTCTGCTTGGGCTTTCTCTAAATCCATGTAACCAGCTCTTCCCAGTTTATATATTTATACAGAACTGGGAAATAAGATATACAGGAACTGGGGTATAGAAATCAATCTTGCGCTACTAGAAAGTCAGAGAGGGGATGGGGGAGGATATAAGAGAGGGCATATGGGGGGAAGGGGTATTCAATAGAATTGCTATTTTGGGGTGGGGGTAGGGAAAAGATGGGGAAAAATTTGTAACTCAAAGTCTTGTGGAAATGAATGTTGAAAACTAAAAATAAACAAATTAAACAAAAAACTTCTGATGAAGGGCAACTCACTACCTCCTGATGTCGCCTGTTCCATTTTTGGACTTCTCTAATTATTAGGAAGCTTTTTCCTGCATTCAGTCTAAATCTCCCTCCATGTAAACTTTAGCTCCTGGACTGGGAATAAGAGAATATGGATTTGAATGTTAACCCCACTGTTTATTCCCTATAGATAGGCAAAACTTCTATGGACCTCAATTTTCTCATCTGAAAAATGAGGAATTTGAACCAGATAATCTTTAAGAGCCCTTCAAGCTCTAAAACTATGGTCCCCATTTACTGAAAATATACAAGAATGTGTTTTGCTTTAAAAAAAAAATATACAAACCTAGCAGCATTGTTTCTTCCTTGGGGAGTCAAAGTTGTTAGGAACTAGGGAAGGAAACGTAAGTGGTAATCTATTTAAGTAAGGCTGGAATATGACAACCAGATATCTGAGGAACAAGAACAGGAAATTGCTGTAGAGCAAATTTTCTATGTAGCCCTAGAGAAATTATATTTATACTTCTATTTGCTCTTTCCTTAGAAATAGATTTTTAACAGTTGTTACCTATTCTAATATGTACATGATTTGTTTCAGCAGAAACAGGGAACAAAAATTCAGCCTTCCTTCCTTCTTTCCTTCCTTCTTTTCCTCCTTCCCTTCCTTCTTTTCTTCCTTTCCCTTGACAATGCAGTAGGCACTCATGGAGTCAACCCTACTGCTAGTTTGTGCAGAAGCTTAGACTCATTCCTTTTCTGATCTGGGGTTGATTCATATCTCCTTACACAGTCTGGTGGCCCTGTGTTCTTAGGGTGTCACCCATATTGGTGCCACTCATTTCAGAGACTCAATCTATTTTAGTTCTGCTGTAATTTATAACTTGGGAACTCATGCGATCTACCGCCCCACCAGTAGTGATTAGATTTGTGCAACATCACACCTGGCTCTAACTGCTTGAACTTCTGCCCTTAGTGGCCAAACAAGGCAATTTATATTCCCTATTCTATATGACAGTCTTTCATATATTTGAAAATAACCGTCTTAAGCCTCTTAGTTTGTCTTTTCTCTAGGTTAAATCTTTTATTGTTTTGTGTTTTTTTAACTGATTTTCTAGCAGTAGCTAAGTGGCACAGTGGATAGAGAGTTGGACCTTGAGCCCAACTCTTGAGGAAGACAATATGATTTGGGAGAGGCCTAGTCCTTAACTCAAGGAGTATTTCATAAACTTAGATGCATCTTCTTTTAAAGAAGAAATAACTTTAAAAAATACTATTAAGTAGTTTAGTATTTGCTACTGTTTTTATTTCAGTGAATCTATAAGTGATAAAGGATTAAGGATAACTGACCTCATTATATCTTCTCCAAACTCTTCCACCTTTCAAATATCTCTTTGTCTGACAAAGTTACTACTACCCTTCTAGTCTCACAGGTTTTTGAACTCTTCACTTCACATAGCCAACCGGTTGTATAATCTTAACATTTCTACCTTCACAACATCTCTCATATCTGATCCTTTCTCTCCAATATACAGCAATTGCCTTAGTTCAGGTCTTTACCAACTATCGCAGAGACTGTTTTTTGGTCTTCTGACTTCAAGTCTCTCTCAGCTCCGGTCCATCCCACATACCACTGCTAAAGTAATTTTTCTTAAGCACAGATCTAACCATGTGATTCTCCTACCAAATATTTATGATTCTGTCTCTAAGAAAGGAGGAAGGAAACATACATTTATAAAATGTCTACTATGTACTAAGCACTTTACAAGCATTATCCTTTGTTTTTTTTTATTCTAACAACAACCCTGCCAGGTAGAGGCTATTATTATCCCTATTTTACAGATGAGGAAACTGACACAGAGCTTAAGTGACTTGCCCAGGGTCATACAAGTAAGAAGTGCCCGAGGCTGGATTTGAATTCAGGTCTTCCTGACTCCAGGCTCAATGCCATATCCACTGCACCACCACCTCCTTCTCAAATATAAATTCCTTTGCTTACTCAGCTGCTAGTGCCTTCCCTTCAATACTACCTTGTATTAAATTAATTTGTATATATTTGTATTTATTCACTTCATATTTATGCTATATGCATACATGTATATGTATATGGGTGTGTGTGTATATTGTGTGTTCATTTATATACATACCCACATATGATCTAACCTATTAGAAGGTAAGCTTCTTAAAAGTTTTATTCTTTGTCCTTGTATTACCATACCCAACACATTGCCTGATACATAGTATGCACTTAATAAATACTTGATTGACTGAAGGCTGAGTTTGTAAAAGGAAAGGAAAGGTAGAAAAAAATGACAAGCCTAGGAATTTAAGAAGACAGGATTAGCATACTTGAATGAACAATTTTGTACTTGAACTGAGATCCTTATCCAATAACAAGTATGTAGAGATATTACTGGGAAAATGGAATCATATTGATTTTTCACATTCTCACTGTAAATGAAAGTAATTCAAAATGAAGTCACAGTTAAAAAGGAGAATGACTTATAGATTCTTCTTAAAAAGACAAATAGGGGAAATGACAGAGTTGGTTTCATCAAGTGCCCAAAGGCAACAAGAAACACCATCTCATGGGATGTCTGGTCATTTTGAATTGTAGTGTTCATTATAAGTATTTGGAAAAGGACCACCAGAGAAATAAAGGCAGCATTTATGTCAATATCTGTTGCAAAGTGTGAGGAGATAAAGAAATTCTATGAAAAACTCAATAAAACCCTTCAAACTAAATCAGCATACAATTTGATATTTGGTGACTTCAATACAAAAGTGAGCATAGGGAAAGCCAAACAAAAAAAGAAAGATACTGGAAAATATGGATCAGAAGTAAAAACTGAGACACTACAAAGGATCATAGAATACCCAGAAACTTTTAGGAAAACCATAGAGCAAAACCAAACCAAACAAGTCAACAGACTCACTGTTTATTATTATGGTCACTCATTATTATTTTAAAACACATAAATAAAATATTGTAGAAAATACCAAATAACTTATGATTTCAGGAATTCCTTAGAGTTACTAGGAATTCTAATTTCTCATTGCAAAATTCCAAAGATTAATATTTATTGAGAATTTTTTTGGAAAACACTATCTTGAACCTTTCAGAAACACCCTACTATAGTTTCATACTATCTTGGGAATTCATAAAGTACTCTGTCTCCTCAAGCATTGACTAACTTTTCTTTGTTTTGAAATATTAATTCAGAGATATTTTGGACTTATTTAGATGATCCAGAAACCTTCTGTTATGAACATCTTCTATTTTTCTTTATCTGCTTGTGCTCAAGGTTTTTGGCTAAGTATTTTTTTCTCCTGAGATCTTTGGTAATTTCAGGTTTTTCCCCCTTTATATTTACCTACTGTTTACTTTTTGACTTATTCTCTTTGAATGGTGGATCCCATAAGTATAGGACTCAGAGCTGTCTCAGGCTCCTCCCATGCTGCGGAATTCAATTTTCACCAGCCTCAGTCTCAAGTGACTGGGGAATGGGGGGTGGGACAGAATTGGTCTCAATTAGAAACTTTTCCTTTAGGCTTCTCATAGTCTCCCACACATGTTGGTAACTTGCTCCAGTTTCCTCTGTTCCTTAATTTTCTAGCTAAACACTACTCACCATAGCAAAGAAACTTTCACCCCAGGAAGAACAAGAATCAGCCTTCTTCTATTTTCAACTCCTCTGGGGAGAGGGGCAGAGTCAAGTTCTCCTGCTTATTGACTCAGAATAGTAGAATTGGAGCAGAGGCTGGGATGTGTATGCTGGCATCGACTTCAACAATAGCAAGGGAAATGTTGAGTGAATATCACTAAAATTGCAGTTCTCTTTCTCAACAGCTTGTCTTAACTGGGAAAAACATATTTGGGTTGGATTCCACCATCAATCCCAAACTACTCTATTGCTTTGGACAAAAAAATAACAGTTAATGGCCATGACTTTGAAACAGCAATTTCAAATACCATAAGCACACAGTTATGGGCTGAAAAAGACTAAGATGTCTAATAGTGGGCTATAATGGCTTCCCTTCCTTCTCCCTGCACCCCACCTTATACCTATGCCTCCTCTCCACCTATCAGAGAGGAAAAAGGGAAATGAAATAATCAGACAGAGAATGGTTGTCCCCAGGCTGTGCTCCAAGGAAGACAGAATAAGTCAATAAATGGGCTATAGACTGGATACCAGTCATATTATCAACCATACATCTACTGTTGTGACCCAGTCTATACTCTGAACCTGTGACTATGCCTGGTCCACATGCATTTTGCTTGCATAGAAGCAGCACATCATTTCGATTCCAATATTCTTGTCTCTGTTGTCCTCTACTGATCATCAGATAAGGAAGGACAACTAGTCATTAATCTGATTCTCACTTATATATTCTGGAAAAAAAGGGACTGCTAGCCAACATGGAACTGGGATTCCTACTTCTCTTAGCCTCATGCCTTCTAAGTGTCAGTCTTTTTCTAGCCTACCTCCAAGTCTAAAGATTTGAGCCTTTCCTGTGGTGCACACATTCACTCAGCCAGTAGTCTTTCCCTATCTGGGTACCAACATCTCTGAAAGAGAAGTTACACATGGTTCATACCCCAGTGTTTTGCATATGATTGCGTTTTGACTCTGGATCATATGCATCTAACCCAACTGTTGAGTTTGGCATCCTTACTCTTCTCCATGGCAAATGCTGACTTTAATAAGTAGTGAATACCACAGGGTCTTTAGGAATCATCTCTACTTGCCCTTTTGGAAAGTATTCTAGGGGTGGCTAGGTGGCGCAGTGAGTAAGAACACCGGCCTTGGAGTTGGGATGACCCGAGATCGGATCTGGCCTCAGAAAATGAGTGGGTGCACATAAATAATGACTAGCCGTGTAACTGTGAGCAAGTTAGTATTCTTATCCCAAGTCAAGGGCTTGAGACATAATAACTAAAATTTATATAGCACCTACTATATGCCAGGTACTGTGCTAAACACTTTACAATTAGTATAAGAGATTATAACTTCTGGGAGCCAAGATGGTGGAGTAAATCACTGCAACTCTCCCATATTCATTTCCAAACAACCATAAAATAGAGCCCCCAAGATACAAACTCAGAATAGGAAAACAGTGTCAAAACATCTAACTGCAAAGCCCCAAAGAAAAATGGAAAGTGATCTTAAGCCCAGAAAGATCTCATGGAAGAACTCAAAAAGGAGCTTAAAAATCACATAAGAGAGGTAGAAGAAAAATTGGGAAAAGAAATGAAAGTGATGCATGAAAATTATGAAAAAAAAGAGTTAACCGCCTAGAAAACTGTTTAAAATAAAGTACAATAGGCCAAATGGGAAAGGAGATGCAAAAATATCCTGAAGAAAACAGCTTCTTAAAGAGTATAATTGACTAAATGGAAAAGAAAGTACAAAAATTAATCCAGGAAAACCATACCTTAAAAGTTAGAATTGAGCAAGTAGAAACTAATGACTCTATGAGACATCAAGAACCACTCCAGTATCTCTGCCCAAAAAATCCCAAATGTGGTCAAAAGGAGTCAGACATTACTAAAAAATCCTCAGTAACAAGCAAGTCACTCAACCTCTCTGAATCTGACCCTTATCTATAAAATGTCAATAATAATAATATCTGTAACTGTAAGGATTAAATGGCATAACATTTGTAAAATATCTTGTAAACTTTAAAGCATTATCATAAGCTTCAGCTCTAATTTATTTGTGATATGTAATAGTACTTGCATCTTTGATATCAACATAGTTAAACATATTGTACTGAACTATTATACAGGAGGTGAAGGTAAAGGTAAAATAAAGTAATTCTAATAAATGGAATTTCAGTTCTTAATGCCCCCAGAAAAAATCACAACTGTATTTCTTCAATGTCTTATAGCTTCTAAGTACCTTTCTAATTTTAATTGGTCAATAAAATGTTCACAGTTCATAGAATGTTAGGGTTGGAAGGGACCTTGGAGATCATCCAACCCCAGAGCTTCTTATGTGAGCTTCTTATTTGAATAATAGTAGCAATAATAATATTGATGATATTGGGAATGACTACATACATTTATATAGTGCTTTATAATGAGATAATATTTGTAATATAGGCATAGTGCCTAGTTCATAGTGGGCACTTAATAGATACTGTTCCTTCTTTCCCTTCCTCTTGAACAGAGAACACAGAATTATTCCATTTGAATTTCACAACTCTCAGGGATGTGTAATACGAATATCATGACTATTTCACAGATGAGAAAAGAGAATCAGAGAAATTGATTGACTTGATGGCATATACAGTGTTTGAAAGTAGTAGAGCTGAATTTGAAACCAGATTTTGTGAGGTCCCAAGAGCTTATTACAAGTTCCTTCAACTAGTTAGTAAGACAGCTGAAAGTAGAATCTGGGTCTCCAGATTCCTAGTCCATCTTTTCCTAGACGCATCTATGTCACAAAAACAGGGAGTAGGGCACTGGCCTTGGAGTCATGAAGACCTGAATTTATAATTGTCCCTCATATAGCTGGGTGACCCTGGGTGATCCACAACTCTCTGGGCTTCAGTTTTCTATTTTGTAAAATTAGAGTTGAACTCAATGACTTCTAAAGTCACTTTCAGATCTTAAAGTTATGATCCTATGTAATTTCAAAACAACATGAAGCATTTTAATTATACTGTGCAAATATCCAGAATTTAATTCCAAGTCTTACAGGAAATTGTTATTATTTCTCTTTTAATTGAAATATGCAAAAAATAATATGACATCTTCTGTGATACTGAAAATTAATATAAGTATCCACATTTCCACCCAGTAAATACAATTCATTAGTCAAAGAAATACATGTGGTCATGATTGGTTTTGGTCAGCAAGGCAATTTTTAAAAACAGAATTTTGCATCCTCCAAACTCAGAAACAGTTTAGTGTAGAGCAGTCACTGTGACACAAGATTGATGAAATGAAACACCCAGCCATTGTTCACTTTTGTGGAAGGGTATTGGGTGGCAAAGATAAGATTAATTGAACTACTTGCTGATTTGACAACTGGATGATAGCACTGAGCTAATTAGCTTAACACTCTACTGCAAACAGGGAATAATTAGTGCATTAAATGAGGAAACCAAGATATCTCATTGGAACCAGAAGATTCCGCTGAGGGATTTTGGGGGTTTTTTAGGCATAACTGAAAAACAAATGGTAATCTCTAAGTGAATCTTTTACTTCTTCCATTTATAAAACATAATATTGAACAAATTTAAAAGTAGCACTAACATAAATAAAATTATAGTCAAAATAGCATCTCTAATTCCCATTTTATCTTGGATAAAGCCATGTTTTCACAACTTAGCAAGGGTGCCAAACACTAGACTATAGTTGTTTTTTGGTATTTCTTAGTTATGTCCAACAATTTGTGACCTCCACCTGAGGTTTTCTTGGCAGAGATACTGGAATGGTTTGTCATTTTATTTTCCAGTTCATTTTATAGATGAGAAAACTAAGGGCAACAGGGTTAAGTGATTTGCCCAGGGTCACACAGCTAATAAGTGTCTGAGGTTAAATTTGAACTCAGGAAGATGAGTCTTCCAGAAGCCAGACCTAACACTCTATGCACTATGGTGCCTCCTAGCTGCTAGCAGCTATACCACTGTAGCTCCATCTATTTCAACATTATTATAACCCAGAAAAGCAATTTCTAGAGGTCTCAGATACTTAACTTCTGGGTCACTAAACAAAACTTTGCAAAGTGATTCCTCACAGTCTTTCTTCCATCTAGTATCTCTCACTGGGCACCACGTTCTCAGTCTTCCCATGAGCTGATTTGTAGAACTCAAACTGAGGGTGTACAGTATAAAGATTATTAGACTCTTGGCTCCAGAGGACCTGGGTAAGTGTTACAGCTTAATTGATTTACTAGCAGGGTTGACTTGGGACATATTACTTAACCTCTATGGGCCTGCTTTCGTCTTGAAAAAAATTATGATCTCCAATGTCTCTTCCAAGTCTAAAATCCTATGATTATATATAGTGTAGTAGTTGTTTGAGCATTTATGAGTATACTTATCATTGGTCCTTTAATCTAATGGACATAATCTACAGAAAATAGTATCTCTGAGAAGTGCCATTATAATATGGCCTAAAACCAAACCCCCAAAAATGTACCAACTATGTGCAAGGTACTATGCTAAGTCCTGGAGATACAAAATCAGATGAAACAGGGAATCATTTTCAACAAGTATATAACAATGTAATAGATGACAATGTCATATTGTGTGAGAAAGCTTGTATTTCACAATTTATCAAGTGGCAAGGGAAATAACTTCCTGTCAGAAATAGTTCAGATAGTAGTAGAGTCCATGTGGTTCCAGTTTGGTTGTAGAGATATCATCTAATTGAGCAACAGGCTCTTTACCTCTTTTCCTGGCAATAGCAAAGGTTGAAGCAGTAAAGAAGGAGGAGGAAATATTTCTGATCCTCTATATAATTTAAAGGGATAATTATGATGAATGTGCTATTAGATCATAAGTATACAGTAATGGTAATGTGTTATATATACATGTACATACAAATAATTAACATGTTATAGCTAGAAAATAAACAGGATAGGGTCTACAACAGATAATATGAGTGGGCAAATTGGTTCAGTCAGTCAATGAGCATTTATTAAACACCTTCTGTGTACCAGGCACTGTGCTAAGCACTTTCACTTTGCTAAGAAAAATGAAAAACAATTCTTGCTTTCAAGGAGTTCACCATCTAACGGGGGAGACAACATGCAAACAACTACATATAAACAAAATAAACATGGGACAAATTAGGGTTAATGTCACATGCAAGGGGCAGCAAGGGGGGTCAGGGTCACTGAATTGCAGATTATGAGGAGGGGAATAAAGTGTAGGAAGAATGAAAAGATAAGAAATAGTCAGGTTATAACAGTCAGGCTTTATAAGTCAGAAAAAAGACTTTCTATTTGTTCCTGGAGGCAATCAGCCACTGGAATTTACAGAATGGGGGAGTGAGGGTGATATGGTCTGTCCTGGACTTTAGGAAGATAGATTTGACAGCTTAGTGGAGGATGGATTGGAGTAGGGAGAGACCTGAGGCAGGAAGACCAACCAAGCAGTTCCTCAAGGTCCTATTTTCACTCCTGTTATTAGTGTTAATCATTCATTTGGATTGAAGTTCTTGGGCTTCCTTTCAGTTAGTATTGCCTATCAATGAATAATATGTATTTGAATTTCCATAGATCTTGGAACTGGCAGCCGTGAATCATGCCTGGTCAATTTGTTTTCCCTCAGAGGCAGAAAGATATAGTGAAAAGAATACTCACTTAGAATAAGGAGCCCTGGATTTGAATCCCAGAAATGACATTTACTTATTGTGTGACTATGAGTAAGCTGATTAAACTCTCTCTCCCTCAGTTTTCTCATCTGCAAAATGAGGATAACACATGTACTACCTACATCAGACTTTACAGGAAGAGTATTTTGTTAACCACAAAACACTATACAATATGAGTTATTATTATTTTATTGATACTTCTAATCAAAGCAGAGGTTATTTTTGACAAGAACAAGATTAACAGGACTCTAATTAATGAAATTTATGAATGCTTATCCATTTAAAAATATTTGGCTGAAACACATACACTCAGGGATAGACTACTACAAAAATGAGATGGGTGTGTTTATATTTCTTAGGGGAAAAAATTGCACAAATTCAAGGTGATATATTAGTTTAATTTATTTGTTTGAATAAAATAATTGTTGAGAGGTTTTCTTAAATTTTATATGAATAAATCTCTGAGGCACATTCAGAGAAAGAGCTGGTTCAAAAGGTTGACATTCGAATGTTTTTATTTTCATCCCAAGATGATGACGATGATTTATTTATAAGTAGTCGTAGGTGTACATGACACTTTACAAGCAAATAAAAGACAAAGCTCCTGGGGGGTTTCAAGTCTACCTCAAATGTGTACAATGTGCCAGATAAAAGCTCAAGAGCAAAGGCAGGGGGGAAGTGAGGGTTTGAAAAAAATCAATGCTTGGAAGCTTTGTAAAAGAATTGTGTTCTAAACTTTTAAGTAGGGATTTCAAGGATTAAAGGCGAGTTTGTTCAAGGAAAGGGGACGGGATCTAGCTTTAAACCATTTGAGAATCATACATGCATAAATAATAAGTATTCACTATTTTTCTATTTGACTATTTCCAGGCTTTAGAATTTTCAGAAATTCAAAGATGGTAGAAATGTGAGTAAAAGTTATTTTTTAAATAAACATGAAAGGTGTTTTCCTATAGAGACCTTTAGCTGAAATATTATCATTACCACTATTGGCTTTGATAGTACTCTCACCCAGCAATAAGAGCAGTACACTACACATAATGCATGTCTAATAAATATTTTAATTGAATTTAAGTATGAATGAATAAATGAAAAAATGTTTACTACATGAAAGCTATGGTTAGCTAGGTGGCTATCTAGGAACACTGGGTCTGGAGCCAAGAAGACCTGAGTTCAAATTCAGCATCACTCACTAGCTTTGTGACCCTGGGTAAGTCATTTAACCTGTATGCCTCAGTTTCCTCAACTGTACCTTGCAGTGTTGTTGTGAAGGTCAAATGAGATATCTGTAAAGCCTTAGCATAGTGATTGGTACATATCCCTTATCCCTTCCCTAATGTACCCAGCAAGGTGATAAGCACTGGGCATATAAATATGTTAGCAAAACAGTTTCTTCCCTCAAGAAACCTATATTCTAATAAGAAATTTAACACTTAGAGTAGGAGCAAGGGAAAGGAGTTATGGTCTGGGAAGTCACAGACCTGGTGAGAGGAATAACAGGGCAGTCAAGTGACATGGCCATTTCCAGAGGTAATTATATCATGTATATTGCATTACAATGGTCACAAGAGATGAAAATAGGGAAGAGGGCAAAGCCTGTGAATGAGCTATGTGTCCTGACTTGGGCTGGAGAATGGCCAAAGTAAAGATGTGGCTGCATTTTCTGAGGCCATGACTAGTGAAGGGGCTTAGCTCCTTCCAGGTGTGGTCTTTGAAGGTCTGGCTTAAAGGATAGAGCAATTCTGTGAAGTACTTACTGTTAACAGCTTCTTAACCATACAGGTTTAAACCATTCTGAGACAAGTCTAGGAAGTTAACAACCATATACAGACAACACATTATTTTTTTAGGAGTTGCACACAACTGCCTTACAATGAACTTTTGGCATATCACATCTACATCTAAGATGAAGACTTATGATTAGTCAACATACAGATATTAAGTGCCTATTAAGCTCTATGGCCAGTGGTGGGGAACCTTCTGCCTCTAGGTTCTCAAGTGAGGTCCTGTGACTGAATCCAAACTTCACAGAACAAATCCCCTTAATAAAATGATTTGTTCTGTAAAACTTGGACTCAGTCAAAAGGCCACACCTAAGGACCTAGAAGGCCATGTGTGGCCTGGAGGTAGCAGGTTTCCCACTCCTGCCTTGGTACAATACCAGAAGCTGAGGATACAAACACAAGAAATTTGAGGGGACCAGAGGAAGCCTCTCACAAAAGATGGTGCTGGAGCTGATTCTCTCTTTCTCCTTCCCTCTTTTCATGCTTCCCTCCTCCCTTCCTTTTCTGCCTTGTATCTGGAATTTAGAAGTAAAATATGTCCTAAAACAATTTTTATTTCACACTTTTGAAAAGCAAAATAACTGAATAAAACAAGGGTAATATTTTAAATAAAATTTCCCAAAGGATTTATAATTTGCTAGAAATTCTCTGTAATATAATAACTATGGAACCATTTCTGTGATGTTGATGTATACCAACAACACATGCTTCCATAGGCAGGAGTGCCTTGGAGCTCAGCTAGTAATGTCAGACAATCATAGACACCAGGAGTAAATCAGACCTCATCTACTTTAAAGACATCTTTTTTATTAGATCATTTACTTAAGCCTTCACATGAACTATGCATATGAGGACAAGAGAATATGAAGGAAGGCTCTTTTCATCACAGATTTTGCTGTGTTCTGCAGAATCTAAGATTTCAGTTAACAAATAATAAAATATCTAGCCCTTCTGGTTGCCAAGATAGTCTTACTGCTATAAATCAATGCAGGGCTGTCTTATAAACTGCTGGGAAGCCAGACAGCCTGGAACAATTTAACACCAAGAGAGGTGTGAATTTCCCCTATTCATCTTAATAAAGTGTTAACTTCAAAGTGGGTTGAACTATTTAAGTGCTCACCATTTGAGAACAAAACAAAAATGATCAGCTCCAGTTATAGAAACTTAATTAAGCCACATTTCATTTCTCAATGTCTATCTGATGTAGGACTTCCACTGTACAAACAAATTTATTCCTGCAGAACTAATGGGATTCACTTCTAAAATAAATTTCTGTATATGACTATGGAAAGCATTTTTATTATGATTCCCAGAGCATTATTCATAACAATAATGTTTAAATTTGTTTATGTTAATGCACTTACACTATGCTAGGGCATGTGCAACAAGAATGATTTTTCAGTATCCTGTAATTTATTTATTGCTCAGTTTTACACAATTCTCATTTATGTTATATGCTGTCTTCCAATCCAGTCCTATAAATGTATTTAATTGTAGAACATTTTTTAACAAAGGTTTTCATTTGACTGGGCTGATGATTTAGCAAACATAACTCTTGAATTTATAAATAGCATGAAGGGGGGAGAGACAGTTAACATGTTGATTGATAATATCAAAATTAAAGAAAACTTTTGGATTTATTGTTAGACTCAAAAGAATATGATGAAATTTAATAAGGATAAGTGTAAAGTTCTATGTAATTTTTTAAAATCACCTGGGCTATGAGAAGATAGAGAAGGCATGGACATGCACTATAGGATATTATATTATCAGGACTTGAGTTTTAATTGACAGTAATCTCAAACCTAGTATAAGGAGGACTTCCTTTGAATCTGAACTCAAGTTAAGGTTCTGCTGCTAATTAGATGTGTAGCCACAGGCAAGATAATTCTCTTAGCCTCAACTTCCTTATTTGTAAAATGGGCTTATAGTTTCTAGGGTCATTGTGTGGAAGTTCTCTATAAATCATGAAAGGTCATATAAATGAAAATCATTATCACAAATAATAAAAATCTGACCTATGTATATTCTTTTATAGTTGACCTATGTATATTCTTCAGCTTAACTATATCTTGCATCATGAGTACCATATTTGGCTTTCAGACCCAAATTTTAAGGTAGACATTAACAACCAGAACTTGTCTTAAGAAAGGCAATCTTGGGGCGGCTAGGTGGCGCAGTGAGTAGAGCATCAGCCCTGGAGTCAGAAGGACCTGAGTTTGGATCCAGCCTCAGACACTTAATGAACACATAAACAAAAACCTAGCCTTGTGACCTTGGGCAAGTTACTTAACCCCAATTACCCTCCAAAAAAAAAAAAAGTCAATCTAAAGTGTAAAAAGACTACAAATAATTTCATGTGAGGAATAATTGAAAAAGATGGTAATGTTTAGCTTAGAAAAGAGAAGACTTGGTTGTCCTCAAATATTTGAGGGGCTATCACATGAAAGAAAAATTAAGGTTACTCCATATTGTTGTAAAGTCACATATGAGCAGCTTTCCAGAGGGCTGCTGCTATGAACAGCTTTCAAGGTTCTGATTACATAGTATAGTGAGTTCTCTATTTATTCAATAACAAATCAGAGCAAAATATTCATAGAAAATCAAAATGCAGCATGCCACAACTCAACAACTTATCACTAAAATGGCCACATAGTTTCCACCAAAGTGGTCTCATATTTTTATTTTTTTATTTTATTTTATTTTCAGCACATGTGCTTTTATTTATTTTTTTAATTAAACAAATGCTTTATTAACTTCTGGTTTACAGCATTCATTTCCACCAGATTATGAGTTACATTTTTCCCCCATTTTTCCCTACCCACCACCCCAGAATAGCAGTCCCACTAGATATCCCCTCATCCAATCTGCTCTCTCCCATATCTTCTCCCATATCCCCTTTGACTTTGCCATTAGGGCAAGGTAAATCTCTGAGCCCCAATGCCTGGACATCTTAATGAAACATTTAATTTTAAAACTTCGATTTTCAGATCCATTCCCTTCCTCCCTTGTCACCCACTCCCTCTGAGAAGATAAGCAATTCAGTATGTGTTGTACATGTACAGCTATGCAAAACATTACCATAGTAGATATATTATAAAAGACTGCTTATATTTCTCCCTCCCACCCGTCTCACCTCCCACCTGGTCCATTCCCTATCTTGATCCTGTCCCTCTTTGATAGTGGGTACTTCCAACCTCCCCTTCCCCCAGAATGCCCTCCCCTCCATCATCTCCCCTCTCAGCCCCCTTTCCTCTACTCAGGAGAGTGAGTGAGGGTAAGATATTCCATTTAGTATGTATGTGATTCTCTCCCTGAGCCAACTTCAATGAGAATATGCTTTTGCCTTTTTGCCTTCCTGTTCTTCCCCTCCCTGCAACTACTTCCCCTTGCCTCTTCTACATGAGATAGTTTACCCTACCCTGTCTCTCTCCATCTCCTCTTGCCACTTTCATCTCTCACCTCTTGACTTCACCCCTTAAGAATCATCCCTTCCTTGGGGCAGCTAGGTGGTGCAGCAAGCAGAGTGCTGGTCCCGGAGCCAGAAGGACCCGAGCTCGGATCCGGCCCCAGACACCCAACACACAAACAAAAACCCAGCCACGTGACCCCGGGCAAGTCACCCAACCCCAATTGCCCTCCAAAAAAAGAAAAAAAAAGAATCATCCCTTCCCATCAAATTCAACCTGTGCCCTCTATCCATGTATACCTGTGAACATATGCCATGTACCCTTCTTCAATTATTTTCATAATGAGAAAGGTTTCATCAAACACAATTATTGTTTTTCCATGTAGGAATGTAAACAGTCCAAACTTATCAAATCCAACTTTTGATTTCTTTGCCTTGATTACCTTCTCAAGCATCTCTTGCTTCTTGTGTCTGAATGTCAAATTTTCTATTCAACTCTGGTTTTTTCCTCAAGAATGCTTGATAGTTGGGGCGGCTATGTGGCGCAGTCCGGCCCTGGAATCAGAAGGACCTGAGTTCGGAGCCGGCCTCAGACACTTAATCCACACAAACAAAAACCTAGCCGTGTAACCTTGGGCAAGTTACTTAACCCCAATTGCCCTAAAGGGGCGGCTAGGTGGCGCAGTGAGTAAGAGCGCCGGCCTCGGAGTTGGGATGACCCGAGATCAGATCCGGCCTCAGAAAATGAGCACCCACGCATAAATAATGACTAGCCGTGTAACCTTGAGCAAGTTACTTAACCCCAATTGCTTAAAAAAAAAAGAATGCTTGATAGTCCTCTATTCCACTGAATGACCATATTTTCCCCTGAAACAAGATACTCAGTTTTGCTGGGTAGGTGACCCTTGGCTTCAATCCTAGCTCTTTTGCTCTCTGGAATATCATATTCCATGCTCTTCGATCCCTCAGTGTAGAAGCTGCCAGGTCCTGGGCTATTCTGATTGTGTTTCCACAATATTGAAATTGTTTCTTCCTGGCTGCTTGGAGTATTTTCTCCTTGATCTGGGGATTCTGGAACCTGGCTATAATATTCCTGGGAGTTTTCTTTTTGGGATCTTTTTCAGGAGGTGATCTGTGGATTCTTTCAACCTCTATTTTGCCCTCTGGGTCTAAAACATCAGGGCAATTTTCCTTGAGAATTTCTTGAAGGGTGATTTCTAGGTTCTTTCTTTGATCATGGCTTTCAGGTAGTCCAATAATTTTTAAATTGTCTCTCCTGGATCTATTTTCCAGGTCAGTGGTTTTTCCCATGAGATATTTCACATTGCCTTCTATTCTTTCATTTGTTTGGATCTGTTTAATCATATCTTGATTTCTCATAAAGTCACTAGCTTCCATTTGCTCCAGTCTAACTCTGAAGGAATGAATCTCCTCAGTGAGCTTTTGAGATTCTTTTTCCATCTGGCAAATTTGACCTTTTAAGGCATTCTTCTCCTCATTGCCTTTCTGAGCCTCTTTTGTCATTTGAGTTAGTCTATTTTTTAAGGTGTTATTTTCCTCAGTCAGGCTGTTGACTGTCATTTCATACTTTTCTTGCATCTTTTTCATTTCTCTTCCCAAATTTTCCCCCACTTCTCTTATCTGCTTCTTAAGGTCCTCTATGGCCTGTAGCCAGCTTGTATTTTCATTTGGGGCTTTTGGTGCAGGAGTTCTGACCTCACAGTCTTCCTCCATGCTTTGAGCCTCTTTGCCCCTAAAATGGGAGGCCAATGTTGAACTTTTCTGTTTATTTTGTTTCATTTGCCTAGGCATGTTGCCACTTAATTACTTGATTTTTGGGCTTGTTGCCACGGTAGGACTCTGCCACCAGACAGGGGAGCTTCCGCCCAAACGTGGGGTCTTCACAATTTCAGCCAGTTGTGTGGCCTCTGTAAAGCCTCCACCCACTCTGGCAAGTTGGATACCCACCCCAAACTTCCCCCCAGACCACAATCCAGATCCAGGCAGTTTAAAGCAAGAGCGATTAACCCCCAGACTGATTGCTGGATCTTCCTACAGTTCGCAGACCAGGAGCTAGAGCCACTACTGACTCTGCAAAATGGCTTCTGTGCAGCTGTTTCTTCAGCAGCTTTTTGCCCCCAGGGGAGGAAGCCACGCGTTCCCCAAATACTGGTCCCAAAGTCCATAGGGCACTAACCTCTCACTTTGTCCTAGGCATATCTGTGCTGATAATTCTGGAATTGCCACAATTGCTGGTGTTCTGGGGTCCCTCCAGCCGGCTGAAGGCCTGGCCACCCTGGGGCTAAAACTGCAGACCTGGGCTTGGCTCTGCGCTGTGTAAGGTCTAAAGGCTATGATTATGCCTTTGTTCTGAGTTCTGGCTCATGATTCTGCCATGACAAATTCCACAATTCTTAGTATTTGACTCTAGTTGGATTATAATAGTGATCATGCCCCTCTGTAATCTGTGGAGATGTTAGGTAATACACTGCATCAAGCTTATAACCTCATTAAACCTGCACTGAATTGTCAGCCTGCCATTAAATTCCTTACCTTATAAATTTTCATCCTGAGTTGAAGGCAATGAAGGAGTATGTCCTGATATTTCCTAATAAAGTAATAGAAATAAATATACAATCAGATCAATTATAATCTATATCATTTTTATTGAACCACAGGAATTTCTTTTCTTATAAGTTTTCAAACAAAGTAAGCAGAAGGTATATGCCAATTATTTTGATCTTTACTGTGTAAAAATGGAGCACTACCTCTGTGTGTGTGTGTTGGGGGGGGGGTGTTTATTGTGTAGAGATGGAATAGGATGAAAAAGAATTTTTCAAGTGCTTACTATATGTTAAGATCTGTGACCATAATATGCATATCCAAATTCCATAGTAATTCATTACCAGGTGTAAGTTTAGGTAGATTTAGGAACTAGTTCCTCAAAAAATAAATATCTAACCTAGCACAAATATTTCCAAAAGTCAAGACAAATGAAAAAAAAAAGACCAAAATAAGAAGAATGAAGACTGCTTACCAATTTTCCATTGTTCAGAATTCTTCCTTATACCACAAATAGGAAGATTTCTTATGTGTGGGCTACTGGAAGCCCTTCCATTAAACATTCTCACAAGGAGTAAATCAAAACATTTATAAATTTACAGGGGTTCAACTCAAACTAAGAAAATCTCAGTGGTGTTATATGTAATTTCTTGTAGCACTTAATAAATTATGGTCTCACTTCACAGAGTAACAGTAAAGAAACCGAAAACAACAAGAACAACAACAACAAAAAAACAAAACAGAAAAAAAAAACTTATTATAAGAGAATGTGTATTTATTAAGTTGAGGGTGAACAGTGCTTGAGACCCCGAAATACCAACACACCTGGTTCTGCCAAATGAATTCAATTCAAGTCTTCTCTCAGCCAAAGTAAAGCAAAGTTCATTAAAGGCTCACCATAATGGGTAGACTCTTAAGGAGGCTTGGTACCTGTGACACTTTTATTGGACAAGTGGGCCAGAATAGTTACTTATTAAGATTGAACCACCCAACTTTACACTTCAAAATAACAACTGATGTTTAAGGATGAGGAACATGTATATTAAATCAAAAGCAGCTCTTGTCAGATCTGTCCTCATAGTCTTTTAAAGTGAAAAATTTTGAGCAGCCTATGAATTGAATCAGTTGAAAGTTTTGCCAACTCCTGCTGTCTAATAGTGCTTGCATTCCATGCTTCCTATTTCTATAGCCATTAGACCACTTTGAGATGTCAGCTTTTAATTCAAAGGATTTTGGGTGGCCCATTTGGTGGATCCATTTGGTTGTCTGAAATCCTTTGGCAGGCCTCAGGTTGTGCAGAACTGTTTTAATTTTAGAGTTAGTCTTCCTTGCTTCAACCTTTGTCTGCTTCAGTACATATTATACACTACTACTTGATTAAATTTCATACAACACTGCTTTTCTCATGTCACTCCCTAATAAAATGGAGAAACAGCTTCTTTGAGACACTCTCAATCTTAGCTCTTCTAGGTGAAACTGATAAACCCTCTCTGGGTCCCTAGCAGCAATCAGGTTATTCTTGTCAATAAGCAGTATCTCTATTCATTGATAGCATGAGGTCTTAGTGGTTGTGTCTGGGGGCTTGTCAACTGCACCCAGGCAAACCTGATTGTGTATTTACTTAGTGAAAGGCATCAAGAGATACTACTAAAGCTCTTCCTTGTCCATCATGTTAATTATATTAAGATTTCATACTCTATGATGTAAGCCTGAAAAGTCTGAGCGGAAAATGCTAAAGAGAGAGGAAACAGTGGAAAATATGCAGATTAACTTGGCTCTTACATGTTTAATTCTCTAATGATAAATATGCACTTAATGATTCTTATGTTTATGTATTCTCCAATATTCCAGTATTCCAATGGATCTATCATCCCCTCAGTGGAGACAGCTAGGTGGTATACTGACTAAAAGCATTGGACTTGGAGTCAGGAAGATCTGAGTTCAATCTCCACCTAAGACACTTGATAACTGTGTAACCTTGGGCAAATCACTTAACTTTGTTCAGTCTCAGTCTCCTCATCTGTAAAATGAGGATTATAATAGCACTTACTTCACAGGGTTGTTGTGAAGAGCAAATGAGAGAATATATATATATTGCACTTTATAAATCTTAAAGTACACATAAGTAATAAATATAATAACAATAAGAAGGAGAAGAAATGGTAGCTATCATTGTCAGTGAGGGCAGACGCCCCCAGATGCAGATAATGCATATCACAATTCTTCAATGTCTTCTCATTCTTTGTGCCTCCTGACCATGCTTCCCATAAATTTGCCATAGTGGGGTCGGGGAGCAAGGGGAGGAATTCTACTAGGATTTTCCTTGCATTGTTTTAAGGCTGTATGGACACCAATAAAACACAGAGCCTAACTGGTTGTCCATGATTTTTACATGATTAATCTATCTTTTTTTCTGGTATTATATAAAATGACAAGATTATACTAGACGGCCTTTAAGGTCCCTTTATATTGCTAGATTCATGATCCTAGTAGCAACAACTATTCAAGTTTATGAAGTCTACTACTAATAGCAAGAAAATTATTAACAGCTGAACATTTCGCATTTAAAGTTTTATACAGAGACTGCCTTCCCTCAGTTTAAAAGAAATTATAACTTAGTACACTTATCACAATAATTACCAGCTTTGGGTAAAGCTTTTTCATGCTGCTTAAGAGGCATAGAAAATAATAATGAATTGTTTTGGCATTGGTTTGACTTTTTTGTCTTACCTACTTGGTTCATTTCTTTTTTAAAAATATTCTTCCTGTCTTATATTATGTATTTCTGTTAAACTTGCTTCCTTTCATTTATATATCATTTTTCATTGCTGATGCAAAATTCCCCTGCTGGCATAAATCACAATTTGTTTTGTTAATAAATCCAAGGGATTAAAATGCTTTTAGGTGTCTCTTAAGGAAGGATTAAAAAAATCAGTGTGTCTGTACTGTTAATTTCTAATTTTTATAAAAATAAAGATGTGTGGGAATGTTTTTAATTAGAATAAACTTTTAAAAGCTGACATAATTCTGGAGTTTACAAAAAATGCTAGCTGAAAACTCAGGACATAGTGATAGTGTTGATAATCAAAGTGTATGAGCATAAGGACAGAAATGGCTAGAATAGGTACATAGTTACGATAAACAAAATAAATGTTCAATTATTTGTGAAATTTTACTAATTATACTGGTAAGAGATAGACAGATTAGGGTTTTGGACAAATACAAAAATGGGAGAAATAGCCCCTTTAATCAGTCAGTCAACAAGCATTTATTAAGCACTACTATGTGCCTGTCAGGCAAACATAGTCTTTGAGACTTGAGGAGCTCACATTCTTTTGGGGAAGCCAGCATGTAAATAACTAAGTATATCCAAGACATCTACAGAACAAATGGATAGAATTTTCAGAGGGGAAGGCACTAGCAGTTGGGAAGAAGGGGAAATATCTCCTGAAGAAGGTGGAATTTGAGCTGAATCCTGAGGGAAGCCTGGGAAGCTAAGAGGCCAGTGGCCTCTAACATATCTATGATGTGCCTAATTGCCATTGCATTTTCCCCTCCTGACATCTGTACTGATCCCTAGAGGCCAAGAAAGAAAATAAGAAAAGAGAGAAAATGGAGGTAAACTCAGAAAATGAGTAAGGAGTTAGAGATAGGTGACAAAATTGGGTAGAAAAAGGAACAAGGATAGGAAGCTACTTAGAGTTAGAAAGAAGTAATGAGGGCTCTAGAGAAAACTGTGCAAGTACAGAAAGATGAAAGAAATCCTATTCTCACTAGAAATCAGTAAGGCAAACAATTATTTGTCTTTTACTTCAGAGGCAAATCTGGGTTCCAAATAACTTCAAAGGTTTAGGCAGGAGGAAAATACTCCACTGAGAATCAGGAGACCTTGGTTAGAAGACCTTACTTTGGGCAAAAAACTTAATCTCTTTGAACCTCAGTTTCTCATCTTTAAAATGAGATTAGACTAAATAATCTCTATGCTTCCCTGCAGTGCTGTAGACATATGGTTTTGATGGCCATTTCTGAACTTGACTAGCTGGTACTGGGCCTAGTAATCTTGACTGGTTTGGAAGAATGTAGTAAAGCTTTGTTGTTGTTGGTCAGTTGTTTTGGTTGTGTCCAACTCTTTGTGACCCCATTTGTTATTTTCTTGGCAAAAATACTGGAGTGGTTTGCTACTTCCTTCTTTAGCACATTTAACAGACAGGGAAACTGAGGCAAGCAGGGTTAAGTGACTTGTCCAGGGTCACACAGCTAGTAAATTTCTGAGACCAGGTTTGAACTTAGAAAGAAGAGTCTTCCTGACCTCAGATGTGGAATTCCATCCACTGTGCCACCTCACTGCCCTTGTTGAGCTTTAGTGTCAATCAAAGGTATTTAAATTCACTCTAGGGAAATTCTGGATGTGTATAACCACATATATGAAGGGTTTTTTTGGGGGGGGGGCAAGTGTAATATAATGTGCCCTCATATGTCAGCTAAATGTATAGATATGGCTAATGAGTGATATAGATAGATATATCTGAGGTCTGGTCTGCCTCTGTGTACAAGAGAGGAGAGCCTTGAATAATGCCTCTGCTGCAGAATACTGGGGGTTTGGAGGGAAGGAGGAGATATATGGCAGGTCCCAGGATCTCCACTGATAGGGATATCAAGGTAGAATTCTATTATCTGCCACTTTCGAAATAACTCTGATATAGGGGTACAATTGTTGGTCCCAAAGGAAAGCTACACTCTCCAGTTTAGTTCCTTCCATGAAAAGCTGATCACACAAAAAACAATTGCAAATGGTGAAGAGCAAGCAAATCCATTCCTCCAAGCAAAGAGCAAACAGAATTAGAAAAGCTACACAGATTAGGTTGTACTAAACACACACACACACACACACACACACACACACACACACACACACACACACACACACAAGATAAATTAGTTCTTTATCCTGGAGCAAGTTAAATTCTCAGTTCACAGCAGGAGAGGGAAAAAAATCTCACCAAAAGGAAGCCCATTCTCACAGCCTCTAAAATTTTAAGCAAGCTAATTTATGATGGACTGGCTTCCTCTGTATGTTTTTGGTTCCAAAATCTTCTCTCTCTACTCCCTGGGATCAACTCAGTATGTCATTTATGCAGTTACACCATCATCCCAGTCACTATTCTCTCTGACAATCAAGAGTCATGTCTCCCTCTGCATATATAGCAGCATGCAAAAAACCATGCCAGGCTCTGGTGAAAACTGGGTTACAGAAAGAGGGAAAAAAATAGAAACTCCTCTCTTGGATTTGAAAACTGTGATCCAACTATTAATGAACCACAATTCCAAAGAACCGGTGATAAAGCATACCATCCATCTCCCCAAAGAGAAATGATGGATTCAAGGTGTAGAATGAGACATATATTTTTGGACAAATTCAATGTGGTGATTTGTTTTGTTTGATATAAATTAATTTTTTTAACAATTTAGTTTGGAGGGGAGGAATATATATGGAGAGAGAAGCATGATGGGAGAAAGGAACTAGAGAGTTGTCACTTCCCCTCCCTGACCTCTCCCCCATGTACAAAGAGAGAGAAAAAGAAAAAGGGATCACTGAAACATATTTTTGAAACACATATAGGAGAACAGTAGGAATCACAGACAAGCAGGATAGCTTGTTGAAAGGAATATGCTGAATTAATTATATAATTGAAAAGGAAAGCAAACTATAATAGCTGAGATTGATAGTTTCATGTGCAACTCTGTTTTACTGTGAACATGAAAGGCTTATTTCAGTGGGTGTTTGTTAAGTTCAGAATTTTAAAAATGGGAAAAATTCCTCTTTTCCTCCTTTTTGCTCTGCTTTACAAAAATTTATTAGAAAATGTGAACATCTGGGTTATTACTCTTGTTAGTGTGGTGAATAAATTGTCTAATCTAAGATGTTCACATGTTGTTATGTGGCCTTTACCATTCCAAAATAACTTCTTAAAACTATGAAATAGGCTATTTTAAAATGTATAGCAATCTATAGTATCAATTCATTACAACTTTTATACATTCAAGACAAACAGTACAATATAATTCTCAAATGCAAGAGCAAGATTATTTATATATCCAATGAAGATAGTGGCAAGTGGGGGCACTACTATTTTCTCAAGGAAAGGGAGGAAAAGTCAGTGATTTTTCTTTTTTACCTAAAATTTTATTTCTTTAATCAAGCAAGCAACAAGGTACTTTGCTGAACACTGTGTGTGTGTGTGTGTTTGTGTGTGTGTGTGTGTGTGTGTGTGTGTGGTGCAGGGTTCAATAGAGAGTTTTGGGCAAGAAAGGTAGATTTGAGAATCATCAGTATACAGATGGATGGTAATTAAATCAATGGGAGCTGATGAGAACACCAAATGAAGCAGTACAGAGGGAGAAGAGAAGAAGACCCAAGACAGACCCTTGAGGGACACCCCTGATTAGTTAGAGGTCATGATCTGGAAAAGGATCCAGGAAAAGTGAAAGAGAAGGAATGGTCAGATATGTAGGGTGAGAACCAGGAGAGTAGTGTCTTGAAAACCTACAGAGAAGAAAGTATCAAGGAGGAGAGGATGATCAACAGTGTCAAAGGCTGCAAAGAGGTCAAGAAAAATGAGGATAGAGAAAAGTCAACTGGATTTGACAATTTAGGTATCATCAGTAACTTTGGAGAGAGTAGTTTTGGTGGAATGATAAAGTGAGAAACCAGATTGTAAGGGGTTAAAAAAAAGACTGAGGAGAGAAAGTAGAGATACTTATTGTTTAGCTACACCAGCCTCACTTTCTCCTCCAGAGCCCTCTAGGTCTAGTGGCCAGATATTCATTAGGAGGACTAGAGATGGCACAGAATGTAACAGGAGACCTTGGCCCTTTTATGCTAAGGCCTTTTCAGGGTCTCACTTTGAGTGAGGTAATGCTCATTTAGTGAATAGGTTTCTTTTTTTTTTTTTTTTTTGCTTTTTGGAGGGCAGTTGGGATTAAGTAATTTGCCCAAGGTCACATGGCTAGGTTTTTTTTGTTTGTGTTTGTGTTAAGTGTCTGAGGCCGGATCCGAACTCAGGTCCTTCTGACTCCAGGGCCGATGCTCTACTCACTGTGCCACCTAGCCACCCCCAAATAGGTTTCTTTTTAAAGAAGTCAAGGATGGCCCCTTTAATGAGAATGAGAAAAAAAGAAAAAAAATCAAGCTGGGAGGGGAAGACCCTCAGAGTTGCTGTTTTAAAGAGAAACAGTTATCATCAACCTTCACTCTCCAAGCCAGGAGGGCCTGAAATATAGCCATTAAGTGGGGCTTGGGCAGGGACCTACTGTGGTTCAATCTCTGAGCTTCAGAGTGAAATTGGTAAGGTTTTAAGAAAGAAAGAGAAATCTAGCCAGTAAACTCCAAGTTAACTAGGCAGCTCCTGGCCTACAAAAATTACCTTCCTTTGGAGAAGAGAAGAGGGAGAGGGAGAGGGAGAAAATGAGCTGAGTTATCCAACTGACTGGGTCCCCATTTAGGCAGCTTGGACTGCTCACAGGTTGTTTCTGTCCTTCATTTTCAAAGAGGGCCATGACATCAGGGAAATAATGTCATGACTTGCAGTTGACTTTGATTTGAGGGAGGGAGGGCTGTGAAAGGTCACCAGCCTCATTTTCTCCTCCAGAGCCATCTGGGTCTAGTGGCCAGATATTCATCAGGATGACTGGAGATGACAGAGGATGCAATGGGAGACTCTGGCCCTTTCAGGCTAAGATCTTTTCAGGTTCCTACTTTGAGAAAGTATCAAGTGAGGGTTTTTTTTTAGGTTGGGGGAGACACTGGCATATCTGTTGACAGTAGGAAATGAACCAGAAGAAAGGGAGAAATGGAACATGAATAGGTGGGGATGGCAAGGAAAATCTGCCTTCTTTCCTGCCCACCACACTTCCTCACATCATCCTCTTCCCACTCCTTATTGAGAAAGAAAGAAGAACAACATATACAGTCAAATGTCTTCTTTTCTTGTAGGCTCCCTATCTTCTTACAGATTTATTGTTCAGAGTAGTAGATCTCAAGGTCTGGTCCAAAGATCCCAGGTACCCAAAACTCTTTCAGAGAAGTTTCAAGGTCAAAAGCATTTTCCTAATAATACTAAAATATTTTAATTTTAATATGTTTAATATATATATATATATATATATATATAAAACCTACATAAACAATAGCTCTTTGGGGAATCCTCAATAATTTTTAAGATTGTAGGAATTTGAGAACTGCTGGCACAAAGGTTGGTGGATATCTTCCTACTTTTGTAATAAAGTATTTAAGGAAATGGAAGTGAAATTATGAATCTGGTTCATACCAACTTCAATGCTATGAACTTTTACTTTCATGCTTTTTTTCTGATTCTCATTAACTGGCCAAGACTAAACAATGCTGGATTCCATAAAGTTCAATGGCTTACTGAGCCATTCAAAAGTAAATTCAGTGAGTAATTTTGAAATTATACTCAATAAAGTATCATTTTAAATTTAATGTAGCATGAGTATTGTTCATGTACGTTATATATGTCCAAATGGGCTTGTCTTAATGTAGCTTTCAAGGAGGTATCAACAGACATCTCTAAAATCTTTTTATTCCTTCCAGGAGAGGGAAAGGAGTTTGGAGCCATAAGGTTGCCTTCTCTGCTCTCTTCTGAGAAGAGATATTGGACTAGAATGATATCTATTTTATTATTAATTAATTATATTATTAAATTATTATTATTCTATGGGAATATTATTATTCTATGGGAAACAAGTTTTAGCTTTAAGCCACTTTGCTGATCACTATCTCTTAATAAGGGGTGGGAGGAAAATAGAGGGATAAGCCAAGTTATTTCTGAGGGCTTGTCTCCCTTCCCACCAAATGCTAGTTACCAAAGACCATCACAGTAATGAATAGGGTACAAACCCTTTCATCCAAGTCAAAAGCAAACAGATATCAGCGAAATGACAAAGAATAAAACATGCTAGGAAATGTGCAGAGTGAATGAGCTCTATCACTGGGACTGAGAAAGTTCAGTTCAACCAGAAAGTTGCAGATCTCACCCAAGGAGAAATTCTTTAAAGTCTTTAATAAAGCAATCTGGAAATAGGTTCCTTTACATACCTACTTCTTTTTTTTTCTCTTTTGTTTTTTAAAAAAATATTTTTAGTTTTCAACATTCACTTCTGTAATATCTTGAGTTCTAAAATTTCACCTCTCCTTCCTTTCTCCCCTTTCCAAGACAGCATATCATTTGACATAAGCTATATATGTACTATCATATTAAACATATTTCCATATAAGTCGTGATGTAAAGAATAATCAGAATCAAAGGAAAAACCACAAGAAAGAAAAAAAAATTAAAAAGAGAAAGAGAGAAAATAATATGCTTCCATTTGCATTCAGACTCCATAATTCTTTCTCTGGATGTGGATAACATTTTCCATCTTTAGTCTTTTGGAATTGTCCTAAATCATGTAATGGTAATGTAAATGGGAAGATTTTTCCCATCCATTAATAGACCCATATGATCTGCTTGAGTAACATGGAAGCCTGAGTCACATGAGTTTGTGGTGGGAAGAGCTTGCCAAGCATGTGGAGCAGAAGGCATAGAGCAGACAGAGCCCAGAGGAAATTGATCAAAGCAGTTAGAGCTGAGGGAGAGAGAGAGGAAGAAGGCAGTGAGCTGTGAGTGTTTGTTTCACAGAAGGCCTTAGCAGGATGAAGGTCTGGGGATGGCAGTGACCCTTGCATTGTTATTGTATATAAATTTCTTTGTTGCTATGATGGATTCAACTTTCTTGTATTTGAATAAATATTTTGGTTGTGTCTTCCATGTGGAGAATCTGTTATATTTTGTGATTCAGAATTATGCTGACATCTTCATAGCCATAATGAATGCTGTGAATATCTCACTGGCACTACAGAAAATTGCATTGCTTGGTCATTACACAATGTTGCTGTTTCTGTATACGATGATCTCTCGGTTCTTCTGCTCACTTCACTCAGCATCAGTTCATTACATGAACTGATTTTTTTTCCAGGTTTTGCTGAAATCCACCTGTTCTTCATTTCTTATGGAACAAGAGCATTCCATTTACATTCATATACCACATCTTTTTCAGTCATTCCCCAATTGATGGGATTCCCTTCTATTTCCAATTCTTTGCTACTACAAAAAAGAGGTGCTAGAAATATTTTTGTACATGTGGGTCCTTTTACCTACTTGTCCACTTCTTCCTAGAATCTTTATCTCCTCATAACTTTTCTTTGAAGAGAGCCTGGAACCTCATCTCCCCTTTCTTGAAGCTAGAAGCCAGAAAAAACAAAGAAATAAACAAAAAAAACCCCTCTCCTCCCAAACTCTGTAATAGTAATGAAATTTAAAGATCCCCTTGTATTGGCTTGGTTTTCAGGTTGAGTGTTGAAAACAGAGCTTGTGAATCCCACTTGTGGGATGGACTTACTGACTTGAAAAGAGAGGGCTGAACTGTGAGGAGCTGGTGCTGTGGGATTTGGAGAGGCACAAGAAGAAGAAGAGAGGCAGAAAAATTTTTGTAAGCAGCATCATGGAGGCAGAGAGAGAGAGAGAGAGAGAGAGAGAGAGAGAGAGAGAGAGAGAGAGAGAGAGAGAGAGAGAGAGAGAGAAGATTATTGAGGGCCAGTTCAAGAGTTCAAGCTGCCCAGGATTTTTGAGAGCTGCCACCCAGACCTGCCAAGGACTAAGGAGGCATGGCTGTGATGCCTGTACTTTGTCTGTTTTGATGTTGTTTTGCCAGATGCATGTGCTGGTGAAGGACAGTGCTGTTGTTGCAGAGGTCCTGAAACCTTGCTGTTGGTTCAGGGGTCCTGCGACTATTCTGCAGTCAGAAAGTGAATTGTGCCCACTAGTGAAGGACAACGTTGTTGTTGCAGAGGTCCTGGAAACTTGATGTTGGTTCAGAAGCACTGAAGAAGGATTTTCTTGTTGTATATTTACAGAAATCCTGGAAGAGGGTCTTGATGATGTGTTCAGGGGTCCTAGGACTGTTCTGCAGGCAGAGAATGAATTAATGAGGACACTGGCAATGTATCTTGTGGCCTTGTTAAGCTTTGTCTCCCCAGGAACAGAGATTGCTGAGAATTTGCCTCTGGTCAAGATGAAGAAAAGACTGATCTTTGGGCATTAAATGCTGTGATGAAATCTTAACCTTGTTGTAGCTCATGGGTGGATGACCTTTGTGCTTTCTATTGCCCCTTTTGAGAAGGTGCTTGGCATTAACTGATGATAATTGTAATTCAGTTGTGATCCAGGGGTGGGAAACTTTTGACTTTTTTGTGCTCTGTGACTGACCAAATGAATGTACTTTGTTTAGATTGGAAACTAATCTCCATTTGAGAAGAGGGTCTTTGGGATTGATTAAATGAATGTACTGCCCAACAGTTGAGTAGCGCTCGGAAATTATTGAATTACACTTGGTGAATGCTGTATTTTGATTTTCTCTGTTTGTGTGTGTGTGTGTGTGTGTGTGTGTGTGTGTGTGTGTGTGTGTGTGTGTGCTTTTTTGGAGGGCAATTGGGGTTAAGTAACTTGCCCAAGGTCACACTGCTAGGTTTTTGTTTCTGTGTGTGTTAAGTGTCTGAGGCTAGATCAGAACTCAAGGTCATTCTGACTCCAGGGCCAATGCTCTACTCACTCCACCACCTAGCTGCCCCTGATTTTCTCTGTTCTTAATTTGTCATTGAATAAAATGGAGAGCATCTATGCTGGTATTTTGAACCTTGGTGAATGCTGTATTTTGAATTATACTGTATTTTAATTTTCTCTGTTCTAAATCTGGCACTGAATAAAATGGAGAGCAGCTATGCTGGTATTTTGAACCTTTGGAAGTTGCCTTTGCTTGGCATTACAAACTCTCAACAACTCTGCCTCTCTAGTCATTTTGTGCCTCTGCTCTGAATGTCCCCTATTAGAATACAACATCCTTGAGGGTAAAGATTGTGTTTTTGCCTTTCTTTGGTATCTCTAGTTATTATCACAGCTCTGGGCTTGTGGTGTTCAAAAAAGGCTTACTGATTTACTCTCTGCTAGGTTGGGTCAAAGAACTTGAATTGAGGTCTTTTGGTCTTAAGTGCCTTTCTCTGTGGCCTCTGAAGTCCATTGGAGAAGAACTTCCACCAAACCAAAGTTAGTGTTCTTTAAGGAAGACTAGATAGATGCCAGGAAGGTTTTGTTGAGATGCTTTAAAAAAACTTAAGTAGCGATATGGGATGAAAACCAGCTTGAGAGTCAGGAAACTCAAATTCCATGTATACCACTAACTGTGTGAAGTTAGAAAAATCATTCTCAAGGCCTTGGCTTGCTCTATAAAAAAAAAAGGAGGTGAATCACATGATCTCTAAGGCACTTGTTCTAATGTTCTGTGATTCTAACATTTGCTTGGAAGTGTAAGAGAGCCTACATTGATAACCTAAATGATGTAAAATGAGGGCTGCCAGTGGACAGTTCATGATCTATATGTCCTATGCTAGAATTGGTTGTTTGTAATACAGAAGAAACGCCTTGCAAGCAAAGAATGTGGATTTAAGGTTCTTACCATCACTGGTCCCTACTTCAGTAGTTAAAACTGATGGCCTGCACTATTTTTACTTTTCATAACTACTGTTTCCAAATATATACTAAAATAATTTCCAATTCAAGCCAACATTTATCAAGCACCCACTATATGCAAGATAGGGAACATCAAGACAAAAATTTAACAGTCCCTGTCCTCAAGGACCTTACATATTATTGAAAGTATACACAGAGAGAGAAAGGTGATTCGGGGACATGAAAATATTCCTTTCCCTTAGGACAATTAATTAGAAATCTAAAACTGCAGTATTATTTTGCCTGCCTATGTTGTACACAGTAAGGTCAGACAGACACAGAGTTGTGAATATTGTAGGAGGTTTGAGGCAGAAACAACCCTAAAATAAATTAATTCAATCAGAATTGATTTTTTTCATACAATAAGTATATTTTCCTTCCTAGATGAAGATAGCATTATTGACCCTTCATCTATAGATTTTTTTTTTAATTTAGAATCACAAAACCAGGAGAAATTTCAGAGGACAAATTCAAGCAATACTTGAACAAGAATCTCCTCCAGATCATATTTGAAAACTTGTCATCCAGTCTTTGCTTGAAGACCTATAGGAGAGAGTAACCTATTCTGCCTACAGATGTTATCTACTATTAGGTTTTTCTTTACATCAAGCCTAAATCTGCCTTTTTGCTAGTTATCCATTGTTTCTACCTTTGCTCTCTAGGACCAATGACTAGTCTAATCTGTTCTACACCGAGAAGCCTTTAAATATTTGAAGATAGCTTTCAGTTCCCTCAAGACTTTTCATCTCCTAGTTAACCTCCCCAGATTCTTTCAGTCAACCTACAAATGACATAATTTTGAAATTCTTCATCATCTAGCTTACTTTCAGTTTAGAAATGTGATACACAAAGAAAGTATTTCAGACATAGGTTGACCAGAGCAGAGTACAAGGACTAGACAGTATGCCTTTTTTTATTTTTTGGAGGGGGGAAGTAGGGCAATTGGGGTTAAGTGACTTGTCCAATGTCACATTGCTAGTTTTTTTGTGTTAAGTGTCTGAGGTCAAATTTGAACTCAGGTCCTTCTGACTCTAGGGCCCGTTCCCCATTCATTGCGCCACCTAGCCGCCCCAGTATGCCTTTCTTATGTAGAATTGCACTGAAGTTAAATTTGTTAGCCATAGTACATGGCCCTATTACAATTGTTAAATAGATCTTATAGTCTACCCAATACTCCCATATCAATTTTTTTTCTGCTAACTGTGCTTCCCTCATTTGAACTTATGAAGTTGAATTCTGAACATGTCTAAGACTTTACATTTATCTGCATTAAGTTTCATCTTCTTTTATTTGGCTCAACATTCTAGTCTGTCATTTCTAAATAGATGCTGTCATCCAATGTGTTACCTATTCTTGCCAGCTTTGTGTCAGCTACAAATTTGATAAGCATGTCATCTATCCCTTCACTCAAGGCATTGATAAAAATGTTAAATAGCACAAGGCTGAGTTCTTTTTTTCATCAATGGTGACAGGTTTGCAGTGATCTAACTACAGTCTTGCCCACTCCCCCTTGTGACAGCTGTCAGTCTGTGATCAAGTTAACTTATTTATACAATGACTGAACTGTGACTGTGGCTTCTTTAGCCAACTAAGCTAAATAGTAAAAAATAATTTTCTATACTTCAGTTGTTCAGTGTTTAAAAATTACTGCAAAGAGTATTTCTCCCATGTAATACCTACCAATGCTTTAGAAAAAGGAAGTACTCAGTAATTTGAACTGCTTTATTTATATTTATATGGCAAAAATGTAAATTCAGATTATACTGATGTCTGCCTTTCCCTAAACTTTATATGTACATTTCACATTTAGCAGTTTACTAAAACAGGGAGCTGGGTGATTTTAAACCCAGGTGATAGGTGAAGCACTGGAGTTGGGAAGACCTCAGCTGAGGTCCTACATCAGATGCTTCTTGTGAAAGTCACTTACTCTCTAAGCCTCAGTTCTCTCATGTATAAATTGGGGCTAATAAGGGCCTCTACCTCCAAAGGTCTTTGTGAAAAACAAGTGTAAAGAACAGGATGTGTAAGGAGATTTGCAAACTTTAAAGTATTAATATGAATGCTATTACTATTCTCATGTTGTTTTGTGTTTTTACTTCTCTCCCCATTCAGACTGTAATTCTCTTTTGAATGGGGAAAAACATATTTTTTGATCCCTCTATTCTTCCTAGCCTAATATTAAACAGGTAGGTTAGTAACACAGCACTTCATAAAAGCAGGATACCTCAAGCTCCAGCATGAAATCAAGTTTAAGAATAGTTACTTGAGGAATTGCCTTTAAATTAAAAAAAAAAAAGCTGTCTACAAAGATTTCAGCTCACTCAGGAAATTGTTATGGTTGAGGAAGATATGAATGTGGAGGTGTACTTATTGATGAAAGAGGCCAAAGCTAGACTCACAGTAAGGCAAACACCATTATCTCTGCTTCTCAGCAAACTAACACTCATACAAGAGAAGAAAACATGGATACAAACTTATACATATCTCTAAACTCTGATCCTAAGCTGCTGAAGTTGATGGGACTTACTGTGTTTTAAATATGCTTTCCATAAAATTTTATAAATTGTTCCTAAAAGATCACACTGGTATTTGCCACGATGATTTCCTACCTAGTGGTGCTCATGGGCTAATTTATAGCTGACCAATGAAAAGCAAGACTTAAAACACACAAAACTCTATGAACTATAACACAAAACTCATCATTTATTTTCATTTATTTAGTGCCCATGTGCAATGCACTGAGAGCAATACAAACACAAATTGATAATGTGGCTCCTGCAAGTCACGAATTTAAAATTTCTGAATTCACACCAACAGCTAATATACTTTAAAACTGTGCCACAAGAGTAAGAGATCTCACAGCTTTGACTACATGGGTTTTCTTTTTTGAAGAATTACATCATATGCACAGTAATCAATACTGCCACTGCTTTTAGAAGATAAGTGTCAATGCACTCCCTGATGCCTCCACTTAAACATCTTCCAGGCTTCCCAAACTCAAAAGCCCCTCCTAGGCTACTAAGCCTCTTTAAGTGTGATATTTCTTATTAAAATGCACATTTAATGAGGGCAAAACCTATTTGCCTTTTATATTCCTGTCCCTAAGGTAGAGCACATTGTTGTGGTTCAGTCCTGTTTATGCTTCATGAACCTATTTGGGGTTTTCTTGGCAAAGACAAGAGTGGTTTGCCATTTAAGGCAAAGAGGGTTAAGTGACTTGCCCAGGGTCACACAGCTAGTGTCTGAGTCCAAATTTGAACACAGGTCTTACTGATTCCTTGACCATGCCTGTCACTCAATTTACTGTGTCACTTACCTGCCCTTCTTATCATATAGTAAACAAACATTTTTTCATTAAATTTATTCATTAATACTAAAGATACAGCACTGACATATACATAAGTATTGCAATCTGTTTTTCCTTTGGATACATTTATACATTGTCTACTAGGATCATAGATCTAAAACTGTAAGAAAACTTTGGTTATCTAATTCAAGTTTTTTATAGAGTCCCAGTTCAGAGCTCTCCTACCACACTGCTTTTGTTGCCTACTTGTCTATCAGCTAAATTTATGTTGGACAAGTTATCGGTATCTTTGTGCTGAATGCTGTTCATAATTTTGATCTTTAAAAATGATGAAAAGTTTATCTATTTTTTCAAAATGCTAGGAAAGGCAGTAAATATATCTTACTATCAAGCCAGAAAACATCCTTTCCTTCCAACTCTATATAAAACAATATTTCATAATTTCCTTGTTGCATCAGCTAGCTTTCAGTCCATACAAATATTCGTTAATAAGTCCATTTCATTTGATTTTAAGGGAGATTTGGGAAATAATTATTAAGGATTTAATCATGTTTTCTCAGCCATTAATTTTATAATTCAATTCAAGCTAATTACTAGCCATCCCTTTCTAAAGAAAAAAAAAATTTTTTTTTAGGATTTTTCTTTGGCTCCCTCCCAGTCTATCCCATCCCTTGGCTATAGTTTAGATCATCCCTCAGGATTTGCAATATCCCTTAAGGCACTCTGTACCCCACCTAATCCCTCTTAGTCTCAATAGGCCCAGTATTCTTTTTTAATCATTAAGGTACTTCAAGGGTTAGGGCAAAAGTTAATCCCTCCAGGCATGAGCAAAAAGAAGTCTTGAGCTCACTCCTTAGATAGGGCACTGGTTATTCTTGAGTGCTAAAGAAGCCACCAGTCTTTCCTTACTCCTCTAGAAATACATGCAATTCTTGAAAAGCTCAAGCAACTCTTTCAGAATGCCTTTTGGAAGACTAAAGAGAAAGATGACTTTTTAGTGTCATTTTGCTTATGTAGAAAAAGGGGTTTTTCACAAAACACCTGATTAATAGATCAACATTATCAGAGAGATAAAGAGCTGGAGTAGAAAAGCTGGACTTTGGGTGAGAATTCTGAAATTCCTGCTCCACTACTAGCCGGATGTGCCACTGATTTTAGGGGTGGGATTTGGCGGTGATTCCTCATCTATGGATCCAATGAGTGGCAGGCAAGGTCCCTGCCAGCTCTGACCAGGATTCTGACACACCAACACACCTGGTCAGATTTAAGGAGGGATTTGTCATGTTAACAGTCCTAGCCTTGTTACTATTATATCTGTAGCCTTTAAGGTTTGTGAAGCTCTTTACTATCATCTCATTTGGGCCTCACAACAACCCTGCGAAGCAGGAGCAGGCGCTGATATTATCTTCATTTTACAGATAAGGAAACTGAGGCGGTCCAGGTTAAGTGACTGCCACAGCCACACAGTTAAAGTGTCTGAGGGTGGATTTGAACTCAGGTCTTTCTGACTCCCAAAACGATTAAAGAACAATAACAAAAAATAAAAGGTGTGGAGTAGTTGACCTCACTAACTCTTATGGGTGACAGTTACCTGTAAAGGATGGGGTGTGTGGTGGAGTATACGACCTTCTGGGCCTCAGTTTACTTCTCTGTAAAATAAGGGGAGTGGGTTAGAGTAAGTGATCTCCAAGGATTCCTCCAACAGTAAGATCCTATAGCAAACTCTCAGAGTAGCGATGTATACAGCAAACCAAACCTCCTTTAAAGCGAGCCTAGCTTTTACTTCATCAAGATGGGAAACTGGACAAAGAAAACTTCCTAGAGTGAGGATTTGCCCGAAATAGAGAACCAGGAAGTAGCATCATATCCGCTAGCGCGCAAGCGCGCGGGCGGCGCATGCGCCAAACTAATTTACGGAAGTAGTGTAGCGTCCTCCGCACTTCCGGGTTTGTGGGCCTCTGCGCGGGTGAGTTGACTTTTGTTCCTGGTGGAGTAGCAGGTCCTGTGCTGAGTGAGGGAGAGGTGCGTCGGGGGGAGGGGTTGGTCGCAGGTGGGATACTGCAAGGGGGCGGAGAAGTGGGACCAGGGCTAGTTGTCTCCGAAAAGCATTGCCTTTGCATCTGGTTTGTTTTGGCGCCAACTCTGCTAGAGGAAGGTATCCATTACAGTTGATAGGATTAGCATCTCATCCTGCCCCGGCGTAGAGACTGCCTATCGTGATAACCCTGCACATTTCAGCGAAGATTTATGTTTTATGAAGTGCCTTTCTGGGGTTGGTAGAATATGTGCCGGTGCTTCTACCCACTTTACAGAAGAGCAGAATAATGGCTCAGAGGCAAAGTTGAATGACCCAGGGCCACAAGCTAAGATCATAGCGCTGCAGGTTTTTGTTTTTGTCAGCTAGTCAGTCTGCTAGCGTTTATTAAGCCTATGCTGCGTGCCAGGTCCTGCCCACAGGGAGCTCACATTGCAGAAGTGGAAACAATGCCAGCAGCTCTCTACAAGCTATGTAAAGGGTAAAAGTGGAGGTGGGGGCCGCGTCAGAGGGGAGGCACTAGGTTGGATCTTCCTGCAAAAGGTGGGACTTAAAAGAATCCTGCAGCTGGAGGTGTGGGGGAAGAGAACTGGGACAGGCATGGGGAGGGGCAGTGAAAACGCTGGGAATGCCCTGTGCGGGTGAGCGTTTGTAGTGGAGCGCTGTGAAGGAAGATAGGGAGGACCCAGTTTATGAAGAACTTTAAAAGCCAAACAGGATTTTATGTTCAGGATGCTGAAAGGGGCCTCAGCCTAATCTCTCTCCCTCTCCCATGTACAGATGAGAAAAATTAGACCTAGAGACTGGTTAAATGACTTACCTAAGGTCACGAAGGAAATAAGCGATGGAGGCACTGTAGCAAAATTAGATATGTCTCATATCTGGTTTTATCTTAGCAGCAATTTTGGGAAGAAGGTGCTATTATTATCCCCATTTTACAATTTCTACTGCTATTCCTTACACTCCTCCTTCTCCTGATACTATTAATAGCTACCTACCATTTACCGAGCACTTACTCATGATGTAGTGGAAAGCATTTTGAACTGGGGTCCAGAAGAACTAAGTTCCAATCCCAGTTCTAGGTGAGCTTAGATGAGGTACTTATCCTTTCTCATTTTCATTTTCTTATGAAACGGAAGTGTTTGACTAGATGACCTCTAAAATCTGTTCTAGATGTACAGTTGGAGAGCCCTTAAATTTATTGACTACCAACTATGTGTAGTATTGCCATGGATGTGATAGTATGGTGTAGTAGTGTTTAGTATTGAATGAGGAGACATCTTATTTCAATTCTTGCCTCTAGCACTTACTATCCCTGCAACCACAGATGTGTAAATGATTTAACCTTTTAGCACCTTCGTTTCCTCAACTGTAAGGTGAAACAGAATTTGCCTTTCAGTGTTGTGAGTTTCAAATGAGTTTATGTAAAACCTTTGTAAACCTCAAAAGCCCTATTTGAAAAATCAGTTGTTATTATGAAGAAGCTTGTTATGATTCTTGTATTCAAGGGGCCTGTCACTTAAAAAAAAATAAATGCAAAGTATATGCCATAATATGGTGCTAAACAATGTATGTGACAACCACAGAAAGTGCTAAGGAACATAAGTGTCTGGAAAGGGAATGGGACTGAGCAAGTTGGACAGGAAAATCAGTGTTAGAATCCTAATTTGTAGTTCTGTCCTTCAGTAATTTATAGTAGTTCCTAAACTTGGGAATAATGACAGTTTACTTCAGTCATATGGTGGTTTTTGTGCCCTCAGACGAATACTATCAATCAAGTAATCTAATTGGAGTTGGTTTTAAGTGTAAATATGCCAGTTCACCTAGTAAAGGAAGTCAATGGAGTTCCTGAAGTTCAATTACCAAGCTACTTAGAAGAAGTCAATTTCAGAACTCTACAACTTGGTTGTGATTATACTAACAAATTTATTCAGGTAAGGAGTTTTAATAATTCACAATACCTTTTCCTTTAAAAAGCATGTCAATATATGCGTATATATTTAGATACATATATGTACATATATACACAATACATACATACATATATATGTATACATATCTATACTGTTACTTGTTTGAAGAATATACCCAATAGCAGATAATATTTAATATTCAGAGGTCTCACTGGTTTTCCTTATTATCTGATGTTTATTCACAGTCTCTTGATTATTTTACTTTTCCTATAAAAAGTGGGGTTGGTAACTTCAGACAGTCCAGCAACTAGAATTAAACACTTACTATATTCCAGACATAGGAGATATACATACAAGCAGAAGGAAAGACTGACAGCCACTGCCCATAAGGAACAACGTTACAATTCTGAAATCCCTTTTTCTAATCATAATCTGGGGTTTTCTGCCTTTCCCTTTGCCTTCTGATACCAAACCATACTCTTTATCCACACTGTGGCATTTAATCCCTGGACCCTTCCATTCTCTCCCAGCCATCATCACCTCCTAACTATACCGTCTGCTCTTTTTTCCTCCAACTTAAACCTTTGGTGAATCATTTCACCTTTACCTTGTTTTCTTCTTGAGTCCCTCACTCCCTTATATCAACAATTGCATCCTGCCAAGCCTCAGACTTGGATCACTTCCTACCATCTGCTGTCTTTGATCCTACTACCTCCAGGATTTAACACAAAATCCTCTGGTTGGCATTTAAAGCCCTTCATAACCAGTCCTATCCTGCAACCTTTCTAGTCTTCTTACTCTTTCAATCCTCCTCCCCTCTTTCCACATAATACATACACTTTTCAATCCAATGATATTGGACTCCTTGCTGTACCTTGAACGATACATTATATCACTTGTTTCCCCCATTAAATTTTGAGCTTTTTGAGGGCTCCTTGCCTTTCTTTGTATCCCCAAATGCTTACTACAGTGCCTGGAACATGATAGATGTTTAATAAATGCTTATTGACTTACTAAAGGAGGAAGATAGCACACAAAAGGGAACTGAGAAGTTGGGGAAGGACTGTCTGAAGTTCCTCTTAGAGCTTTGCTTTAGACTTGTAACCTGAAAGATTTTGAAAATATTTCTACATTGCTTAATTACATTTGGCAATTTTTTTTTCTTTTTGGAGGGCAGTTGGGGTTAAGTGACCTGCCCAAGGTCACAGAGCCAGTCTTTTTTGTGTGTGTTAAGTGTCTGAGGTCATATTTGAACTCAGGTCCTCCTGACTCCAAGGTCAGTGCTCTATTCACTGTGCCACCTAGCCATGCTACATTTGGCAAATTTTTAATGGATCTCATTCAATACCCTGAACAAAGGGCTGAAAGAATCTGAGGGTTTCAGTCATCTTAATAGTTACATGACTACAGACTTTGCTCTTTGAATCTTCACTGCTTTTTTCCCCTTATTCTTCAAATCCTAACCTTGTTAGTCATATGTCCTTAATTTGCCTTGTAAAAGCTCTGGATATTGAATTTTTTTGTTTGTTTGTTTGTTTGTTTCTTTTTGCTTTTTGGAGGGCAATTGGGATTAAGTAACTTGCCCAAGGTCACCCAGCTAGGTTTTTTTGTTTGTGTGTGCATTAAGTGTCTGAGGTTGGATTTGAACTCAGGTCCTTCTGACTCCAGGGCCAACACTCTACTCACTGCGCCACCTAGCTGCCCCTATTTAATATTTTTAACAGCCTCAGCTACCACATTTTGACCAGGTCTCTAGATATTTTAATCTTTGGTTATTATGTATGCTATCTTCAAAAAAATAAATAATACCCATAGGAAGGTAGATGTATTGATGATGTTTTTCCCCTTTATATTATTGTGATTATTCTGTGAATTATTCTCTTGGTTTTGAATTATTCTCTTGCTCTGTGTTCATAGTACTCTTCCCAAGTTTCTCTTAATTCTTTATATTTGTCATTTCTTACAGCATGGTCATGTTTTGATTCCCTAATTTTATAGGCACCAACTTTCTTTCAGTTGTTTGTTCTTTAAAAAAATGTATTTCCCTGTATTTGACCTCAGTATATATGCATAGTAGTTGTAATATTAATGGGATGCAAGATTTTCTCTAGCCATCAATAGGCCTCACATGGAGCCCATTTAGGGAAGCTTGCTTGGAAAGACTTTAGACACAGTCACACCCTCTCCCTCTAAACCCTTTGCCACTGCCTCTGCCTCATACTCTCCCTCTTACTAGCATTTTGCTTTGGGGCTCACTCATTGTAATTGTGTTCTGATTTCACCAGATGAGATTCTGGTTAGCTATTAAGGAATCCCCCAGCTTTGAAAAACCCCAATGTTCCTACTTCTGTCTCTAGTAATTATGTATGTATTGCCTTGGTCAGACACTTGGATCTGTTGATCTATGCTAGATTCTCAGTTAGAAACCCTTTCTATTGGTCTTTTCCCTTGAACTAGTGAATGTAGTTCAAAAACACTGTTGACCCCTTTAAAAACAGCTATCTTTCCTTAGTAAAGCAGATATAAGAACCAGTGCTAATAGCCATCCTGGATATGCCAGTGTGTTTGTTGCTGCAATAATGAATATACTGTTTTTGTTCTTATTGAGGTATGAAATAGTAGTAAATGTACTTTCTGAATCAGAGGTAGTAGTTTTATTACTATAACTCCAAATTGCTTTCCATAGTGGTTCAACCAAGTCACAGCTCCAACAACAGGATTTTAGTCACTCTTTTCCCCTACTTAATTTTATAACATATGCTCCTTTCATTTGGGCATAAAGTTAGGTGAGAATTGTTGTTAATCATATGCAGTAGAATATTTTAATCTTTTCTTCAAAAATACCTGTAATTTTCACAAGAAATGTGTTGGTTTCATCTCTACTTCTCAGCAAAGATTTATAGTATAGCATTTCTGTGCAAGATTTGATTAAGGCATAATTAGTCTTTCAAAATATATTGCTTCACATTTAGTGGCACTTTCTGAACTATTATGCTACATTTTCAAGATTAAGATATACTTGTCAAAGCAAAAAAAAAACAAACCTAGCAAGTCTAATGTTATACCATAATCTTTGTCTTGTATTTTTTATCCTAGTCCATGACTTCTACTCTTGTTTGTTTTTAAATTTATTTTAAAGCTCCATAAATCTACTAATTGATGATGTGGCTGATTAGTAACATAATTTAATGAAGTTCTTGGCTTCTAGTAAAATACTAGATTAGAAAAAGTTTAAAAAGATATTATTATTGTAACTTATTCTTAAGTAGATCATTTCATTTGTTAAAAATAAGTTTAATTTTATAGGTCATAAATGCCTTTTAGAAATATTCATATTTTGAAATATTTTTCTTTTACCATTTTGAATTTCTTCTCTACTTAAGGTCTATGGAATTTATAACAAGATTAACATTAATGTTTACTGAATGAAGTATTTGGCATCTGTAATAAAATTAGCATGGGGCAGCTAGTTGGCACAGCACCAGCCCTGGAGTCAGGAGGTCCTGAGTTCAAATCCAGTCTCAGACACCTGACACACTTACTAGCTGTGTCACCTTACGCAAGTCACTTAACCCCAATTGCCCTCCAAAAAAGCAAAAAATATATAATAAAATTAGCATTTGTACTTATTAAATAAAGGATTTTAGTTTTTGTGGGGTCAAACATTAAGTGTCTTATTTCAGGGCAGTTCTAGGATAAATAAGCTTTGTTTTCATTCAGTTGTTTTAGTTGTCTCTGACTCTTTGTGACCCAATTTGGGATTTTCTTGGCAAAGGTGTTAGAGTAGTTTACCCCTCACCAGCTCATTTTCCATATGAGGAAATTGAAACAAACAGAGTTAAGTGACTTGCCCAGGGTATACAGCCTAGTAAGTATCTGAGACTGGATTTGAACTCAGGTCTTCTTAACTGCAGGATACCTCATCATTTGTTTTGCATAAATGAGAAAAAGGTTAATTTTACTTTTGATTTGTGGGGAGTTTCAAAAATTAGTGATTGGTGGTGAAAATTGTCATAACTTCAAAGATAGCAAGTTTCAGAAAGTGAAAAGCTAATATTCTTTTTTCAAAAATATTTTTTTTTGCTTTCAAATGTTTTTATTTAAATGTAATTTTTGAGGATAGTAAGTTTTAGATTTTATTCAAGGCAGTAGCATTCTTGGATTACACATAGTGTTCAAAGGCAGTTATCCTTTCCTCTAGCATATTCCAACTTTGTCATCTTCAACTACACACTGTATCTGAAGCTTCTTGATTTCATATCCCACTGGAACTAGTTGAGAAGATCCCTAGACCAAGCCATCTGCCTGAATGCTAATGACACATTCCTTCAGTTTCGCTATATCTGTCTCATTATCCCAAGGTTTCACATCCAGTAAGATGGAAGACTTGGCAACAATTGCAGGTTTTTTTGATTTTTTTTGATTCATACTGAGCAAGGCGTTCTTCTCTTAGCTTCTTTGCTTCTTCACTTTCCTTCTTCTCATCAGACCCAAAGAGATCAATGTCATCATCATCTTTGCTATCTGTAGCTCCACTTCTGGTGGTATATTCTACATCAGCAGGCCCATACTTGCCCAAAGCCTTCTTTATTCCTGGCAAGCTTGCCTTTTGCTTCTCGTAGGACTTAATGTGGTTATACCAGAGGAGAGCATGATGTAGCTCTTGTCTGTGAGGAAGTCATTGAGGTGGTGCAGGCCCAAGGGTGTGTTGAAATCTCCAAAGCCCATGGTGGCTGTGGTGGGAGGGACTGAGAAGAAGAGGGAGCAGCAGCTGCAGTGATGATGGAAGGACTGAGCTCGAGGTCAGGAAACAGCTAGTGGCTGATCACCAAATGAAAAAAGGCCAAAAATAATTTTTTAGAATAACTTTACTGGGCATTTCATTACTTTGAAGATGCATGTTTTTTTAATGTAGGCATTTTTCTTTATTCATGACCATCTGATAACTTAGTAGACTGTCTTCTATCATTGCTGCAACAGAAAAAATCACGTTGCAGCCAACTTGATGATGTTTTTTTGAACTTTTTTCTAGACTAGTTTTCATACAAGGGAAATATAATCTGTCATCAGGACTACACTTGAAGTCTTTATGTAATTTGGTAGGATTTTCTCAGAGTTTATGCAGTCCTGGCTTATCCTCTAGAAACCCAGGACCAACTAACTCCATACCATAGCTACTCATCTGAGCAGAACTGTATTTAACTAAATACTGTATTAACATGTTCAGAATTGGCATTTAAATAGACACTTCTTGATTTACAAGAAGTAACATATGAGTAACTTATTCCTACAAATGGTTGGCTGTCACCAGCTCTTACTCCCCATCTCCTTCCCTCAAATCTTGAAACTTTTAACTGACAGTTTATGATGTGAGGTGGTAGACCAATATTTGGCATAGTGAGCTCTCTGACCCAAGATGAGAATGCTTTTATAAATTTTTCTTCCCAAGCAGTCTCACACACACACACACACACACAGACACACAAACATCTCCTTTTCATACTCTTTTTAATGCTTTTCCAATATTTTAGGAAGATTTCCTTTTGTTTCCATTTGTGAGTCAAGAAAAGGACTAATCTTGACAAGTAAGTGAATAGTACTAGAAATACACTAGTCATATGCCAAGAAAAAAAAACACAAGTTTTAAAGTTAAAGTAGGTGAATATGTTAATGCTACTATCATTTTCTAAAATTTTACAGAGTACCCAAAATTCCCTTCAGGATTTTCATGCAGATTTCCATCTCTCTCTTTATCCTCGTTTAGTTAATCCTATTCTTCCTCAGATGCTAGATTAAACATACATGTGTACATGCTACTTACACTTGATTTTTAGGGTGATTGTTTTGTTTAGTTTTTCATGGTATTTTCTACAATTTTTCATTGTAAATGCCCCATTTTGGAGCCACATTATAGGCTAATAGGGGATTGTGTATTACATTAGGAACCTAGTCAGCATTTATAATGATGTGAAATGTATTTTGAATTCTGTGTAGTTGTCTTTAAAACAAAGTTCCAACTGGGAACCTTTGTATATTATGTGTTTCCCTTAGTCCTTCTATAAATAGGAGTAAAAATGAGGCTAATTTAAAAAAAATTATGCAATTCTAGCCATTTCAATTAAAAAACATTTTTAAATCAGTCTGAATGTATTACACTATTACTAGCTTTTGGTTAAGACACAGTTTTCATAAGATAGTCCCTTCCCTCATGGAGGTATGTGTATGGTAGAGGGCAATGACAAATAATAATAAAAATAATAATAACTGACATATAGCACTTAAGTTTTGCAAAGTATTTTCCTCCTAGCAGTTCATTGAAATTTGTGAAATGAAATGAGCAGTGCATGATTTGAAGCGGAATTCAAACCCAGGTTTTGTGATGCCAGGCCCAACACTGTTTCCATTATGCTGTACTTGCTCTCTGTATGCATGCAAGTAACCATGTACCAACAACTCCACAAAATTAAACATGATTTGTGTAAGAGAAGTGGAAGCAGAATTCTGTGTAAGGTCTGAGGGGTCAGTTGTTAGTAACTATGTAAAATCAGGGAAGGCATTTGAATTAGTGGAAGTGGAAGTGGCAGCATCTGAGTCCTTAAAGAGTGCCTTGGTGGGGAAGGCTTTCCAGTTAGTAATCATGTGAACCAAGTCAGCAGGCAAGAAGGTATGGAGCATCTATGGGAACTGATTCAGAGTAAGCATTTTGAAAACCCTTTTTTAAACTGTTCCATAGTAGAGTGATACCCTCAGGAGCTATTAAACTGCATAATGTTGTTTGCCCTTACATTGCATGACCCCAAGCAGTCATGTCTTTTTTTAAAAATAACTTTTTTGTCTTCTTTATTTCTATCAAGAAGTTTAACTTTTGTGACTGATTCTAGCACCCGTTCCTTTCTCTAATTTGCTGCTTCTGATCTTTTGGGAGCTAGCAAACCTAATATCTCAGCCTGATATTTGAATGTATAAAATATTGCTTACAAGTCCTGTTCCTTCTTTTCTCAAACAACTTGCACCACTTCATTCTCTCTTTCAGTTGGGGGGAAGAGAGAGGACGTTGTCCAAGAACTTTTCCTCTTCTCTCATTTTACCTTGAGATCATCCTTAATTCTCTCTTCCTTTGCTTCAGTCTGAGGAAGAAAGAACCTTTCTTTTTGCCATATCTGGCCTCTCTGTTTGTGCTTTTTGATCCCGGTCCCTGCCACCTCCTAGAATTTTCCCCTTTTTCACTGCTTTCTCCTCTGTCTCTATTCAATCTCACATCAATCTCACTGAATTCTTCCCTGTTGTCTAGAAGTAGATCTCTCCTATCTTAAAAAAAAAAAGTCTTCCCTTTGACTGTGGTATCCCTTCAAGCTATCATCCTCTATCTCTCATATTTTTTTCATAATCAAAGCCCTACAAAAGCTGTCTAGACTCCTTGCCTCTACTTTCTCACCTCGCACTCAGTTTCTGACTGCTTGCAAACTAAATGACCTGACTGAACACTGAAGTTTTAGAGTTACTAATAATCTCATAATGCTATTCGTGACTTCTCTGCAACATTTGCTTGTGTTGACCACTCTCTCTCTCTTTGTATACTCTTTTTGACTTGGTTTTCTGTAACGTTTTCTTCTGGTACTTTGCTACTTCTCAGTCTATTTTGCTGGATAGTCATCTATGTGTGGCTGTACCTCAGGTATCATCAGTTTTGGTCCTTTTTTTTTTCTCCACAGTCTCTTTCCTAGTGATCTAATTATCCATTGGGTTTAATTGTTATCTTTATGCAGATTTGTAAATCTACAAATCCAGTGAGTTGCTGTGGAAAGTATTTAGAGTCAGAGGCCCTCAGTTCAGATAAGCTCTTGGCCTTATCTGTAAAAAGAGGCTGTCGGGCTATCTGGTCTGTAGCTTTAAATCTATGATCTTATCTCTCCTTAGCTTTAGTCCTCTATAGTCACCTGCCTGTTGACTTACTTACCTGAGTCAGCCATAGGCATTTCAAATTCAACATGTTCAAAATAGAACTCATTCTCTTTACCACAAACTCTACTCCCTTTTATAACTTTTTCTGTTTAGGAAATAATCTTCCTTCCAGTTAGCTAAATTCACAACTTTGGAGACATCTTTGACTGTTTACTCTCCTTCCTGCTCCATATTCAGTCTTTTGCCAACTATTGACTATTGTACTTTTAAGATTCTCTCATTTGTCTTCTATAACTAGCATTTACTTAGTACTTTAAGCTTTGAAAAAAAATCTCATTTTAACGTCACAACAAACCTCTGATGGAGATATTATTATCCTTCTTTGACAAATGATGAAACTGAAGCAGACAGAGTTAGCACCTGTTCCAATGCTGGGTTTGAACTCTGGTCTCTTGACTCCAGGTCCAGCACTCAGCTGCCTCTTTTCTGCATCCATACTTGTTACCCTAGTTTAGGCCCTTATTACTTCTTGCCTGGCCTGTTAGATTACTTTCAATTTGCACTGTATATATCTTGTATGGAAATTTATTTGCATGTTGTTTTCCACATTAGAATGTGAACTCTTTGAAGGCACATACCATGTTTTTGCTTTTCTTCATATCTCCAGAGCTAATCACAGTGTTGGGCACTTAAATGCTTGCACTTAATGAAGTGCCTACTATGAATAAGGCACTCTGTTTTGAGAAGTGGATACAAAGACCACTTAAATGGTGCACCAATTATTGAGATAGCTTTTAATTGGTGTCTCTGCTTTACTCTCCAATTTATCTTCTACAGATTTGCTGAATTGAGATAAAATCTTGAGTCTGGCTATATTACCATCCTGCTTAAGTAACTTCAGTGACTCCCTAAAGCCATTCATAATTTGACTACAACATCTCTTTGAAGACTAATTTGACATTTAGTGCCTTTCATTTACTCTTTGTTCCTGCTAAACTGGCCTATATGTTGAAACTTTAATGGCAATTTCATCTCAGGCTTCCTTCTCTTACTTTTTCACTTCTACTTCTTAAAATTCCTAGCCTACTTCAAAGCTCAGATGAAATATGACTTTCTACAGGCTTCATTTCCTAAATTTTCTTGTTGTTAGTACACCCTCCTCTCCCCACCACCCCCAATCACATTATATTTCCATTTAGGTACATTATTATTTATTTATTTACTTGTTCCTTGTTGTTTCCCTGTAATAATCTGAAGGTAAGGGGAATTTTGTTTTTGTCTTTGTATCCACATCTCAAAGCAGAGTGCCTTATTCATAGTAGGCACTTCATAAATTTATAAAATTGAATTGAGTAGTTTTGAAAGGGAAAACTTATCTGTAAATGGAGTGCATGAATTGGAGTATAAAAACTTTGTAACAGTTATTAAAGCTGCTGAAAAGCAGCCCACTGGTTAAACAATGTGTTACTGTCTTTTTTTGGCTAAAGATCTTAGGAATACCTATATCCTAGCCTTTATTGAATTGTCATGAAAAGGTAAGTAGGTAAAGTACCAAGACACTTATAGAGCAAAGGTATCTTTCTGTAAATGAGGCAAGGTCCTAAGTCTTTATTCTGTCTGGATTTCTTCTACACTCAGCATAGTGTTCTACCCATAGGAGATCTTTGTTGAAATTGAAATCAGTTTTTCCAGCGCCTTTCAAATATTGTTTAACTTTTTTCCCTTTCTTTTGTTTTTAAAATTTCAGGGGACTATTTCAGTTATCTACTCTTTAACTCAGCTTGGAGATGGAACATCCTTTTTGAAGATAATAATACAAGGTATTTAATATAAGGAACAGAAGTTCACCTATAGCACGCATCCACTTGCTATATAGTCTTATATTAAAATTCCTCACCCCATTGTTCAGTACTCTGTACAATCTGATCCCACATTACAGTTTCAGCATTTTTTTCTACTGCTCACCCACAACACTATTTGTTCCAGTCAGACTGATATGATTTGTACCTCAGGCATACTTTGTGCGTTCTAATTTTTTGTGCTTTTGCTCACCCTGTTCTTTCTACCTGGACTGCCTTCCCTTTCTTCTTTACAAATCCCACCTATTTTTCAAGGACTGTCTTACCTCCTACTTCCAAATTTTACTTTCCCTGACCATTCACAATATCCCAAAGTGATTTCTCCCTCCTCTGAATCCTGTCTAGCACTTAAGTATTTGTATCACACGTTTAAAGTTCTCATGTTGCCTTGTACTTTTAAATTGGTAATTTTTTTCCCTCAGCAAACATAAACAAGCATGTGAAAAAACCAGTAAGCCCAAAGCAAAGTATATTCCTCTGAACTAGTTTAGCACAAACACCACAGTTGATGGCATATGTCTCACTTTGTATGTACTTATAGTTTTCATATTTTTCTTTCCTTCATTTATAATATTAGTCAACTTTGAGTATATGCGTGTGTCCCTGTGAGTGTCCTGTCTCTCCAGCTACACTGTAAACCACATGTGAACAGGAATTATATTTTTTTCTATTCTTCCTCAGTGTACACTCATTAAACATTTGATTGATTTTCCAGGGTAAGGAAATTCCAGCATTAAAATATAGTGTTGTGGGGTGGCTAGGTGGCGCAGTGAGTAGAGCGTTGGCCCTGGAGTCAGAAGGACCTGAGTTCAGATCCGGCCTCAGACACTTAATACACACAAACAGCTTTGTGACCTTGGGCAAGTTACTTAACCCCAATTGCCCTCCAAAAAGCAAAAAAAAAAAATAGTGTTATACAATACAGAATTGATTTATTTTTTAAAGTGAGAAAGACATCAAGTTTTTTTTTTTGATAACACTGCTTTTTGAGTTTCTGAAGTCATTTGATCCAGAAAGTACAAGACATTTATTTGCCTGTTGGTAAATTATGTCCTTCTGCTCATAAATACAGATTCCTAGAAAATATTGAATAAGAAAAACATTGACTGGACAAAAGATATTAATTTTACTTTCTTCACATTCCATTTTACTTGGCCTTATTTTAAATTAAAAAAATATTATTCTGAATATAACAAACACCAACTAAAATGAGCACCTCCTTATAGAGACTAGAACTGACAAAGTAGATAGTCCTTGAAATTTCAGATCCTATTGTATGTAAGTGGAACAGTAAATAGAGCTCTGGGCCTGGAGTCAGAAGGACAAATAATTGTGTGGCCCTGAGGGAGCTGCTTAACTTTGCTCAGTAAAATTGAAGTAATAATATCACTTAACAGACATGGGTGTTGTGAGAATCAGATAAGATAACATTTGAAGTGCTTTGTGAATGTGAAAAAAAACCCTCCAAAAATGAGCAAAGAAAAACAGACTTTGGTAAACAAAGTTAATCATGATGGTGCAGGGCCTTTGAATCCATGTCATAATGATCACATCATATGAAACTGAAGGAATTAGACATGTTTACCTTGTATAACACAAGACTCAAGCAGGACAGGCTAGCTGACTGTGCTCAGTTACTGCTTAGACAATTCTATAGAAGAGGGATTCAATTTGTTCTTTTTGTCTTCACGGGACAAAACTAGGAGCAAAGGGGAGAAGTCAAAAAGGAGGTATATTCGTGCTTGATGTCAGCAAAAGTGTTCTAACCATTGGAGAATTGTCCAAAAGTGGAATGGACTACTTTGGGAAGTAGCAGATTCTCCTTAGAAGTTCTAGGCAGACTATGGATGACCACTTGTTAGATGTGTTACAGTGGGCATTTCTTTTATCTGTAAATTGGGTATGACTTAGGTGTGCTTACTTTTACTTATACCAAATCTTGTCATTTCTGCCCTCATAGTATGTCTTTTCTATGTCACCTCTTCACTCACACAGCTACAGCCCTGTTTTAGTCTCTAGTCACCTCTCACCATTCTCTTGCAATAGCGTTCTAACTGTTCCCTCATCCTCAAGTTTCACCCAATTTCAGTACATTCTTCTCTCAGCTGCCAAGATACATTTATGGTCCTCAAAGAATCTAAACTCATAGTAGAGACAGAGCATTTATTCATTTAATAAATATTCATCGAGCAATCTAACAAATCACTGTGCCTGATGCTGTGGGAAACATATTAAAATATGAACCAGGTTCTGAATTACTAGGTAGTTCAGTGTCGTAATGGATAATACTGGACTTAGGTGTACCTGCATGCTGTGATGCTTAGTAGCTCTGTGACCTGGCTGAGTTACTTACTCTCACCCAGCCTGGGAGTTCTTATTTGTAAAATGGGGGTAATAGCATCTGTGTCACTGAGTTGTTGAAAGAATGAAATAATTTATGTAACATGAGTTACAAACCTTAAAGTGCTATTTAATAGAGCTATTATAATCAGAGAATCTAATTACAGTTTGAATACTTACAAGGTAATGTATGAGTAAATATAAGCTAATATAATCCAAGCAAAGTATTAAGTAGTGTCAGTATTTGAGTGATTACAGTTTAGTTATAGTTTATCAGGGAAGGGTTCTTGGAAGAAGTTGATTTTGACCTGTTTTGAAAGAGGATAGATGTACTTTGAAGGGAAAGGAAATGTGACTTCACCTGTGCATCATATTTAAGTAGGATAATTTTTATTTGTATATATACATATATAGTGCATATATATAGTGTATATATATTTTATATATATACATATATAATTTATTTATGCCTTTTGAAAGTTGTTAGTGAAACTTTTGTTAAGGTTAATTATTTTCATTTCTTTTTACTTAGACAAGCAGAATTATCTTTTATAAATTAAGTCAAAAGAAAAGAGTAGAGTGATTCTATCACATTAGCAGTGTCAGACTTTGACATTGAAAAATTTTGGCAAAACACATTTGTTTTGTATTTAGGACATGAAAAGCAAAGGCAAAACTATATTGAATAAGTAAAAGAATATTTTGATTAGTATTTGACAAAAATGATTTTTTTTAGCATGAACCATTATAGAAGTCGAAATTGAGCTATAATTTGCTTAAAGGAAACTTGTAGTGTATGAAACATTTATGGAAGAGTATTTGAAAGAAAATAAATACTATAACAGTTATTAAGGTATAGTACTTAGACTTTTTCCCTTAGAAAATTAGGTAAAATACTATTTACATTGAAATTTGTGATGATTTCATTTTCAATGATTAGTAAGATGTTACTTATAATTTTTACAGCATGACAATAAGTAATATTCCATATGTTATTGTTGCAATGCTTTAAATATTATAAACTAAATATTTTAATTGCAATTCATGTTTTCATTTCAATATAAAAATAAGATTTGGTGTGATTTTCCTTTTCATAATTTTGCGTGTGTGTAAAAAATGTTTTACAGCAATATGTGTTTTTTATCCTATTTTTCTCACAGAGAGAGTGAAATTTCATCCAGAAATCAACACAATCAATATATTATTCTTTGGAAATTTAGCTGAAGAGTGTGCAAGAATTGTGCGTCAAGGGGTAAGAGATTTTTATTTTTTAGCTACAAGTAGTTTTACTTAGCCATAGGGCTTATCTTTTTTGATGGATGGGTAGGGTAGGTTTGTGTGCTTGCCAGTGAGGTTAGTTAATTATTTTAATCATTTTTCTGCTTCATTGATTTCTTCAAAATCCTTTTTATGCTCCTCCATGGCCTGTAACCAGCTCATATTTTTCTTGGAAGCTTTTGGTGCAGTTTTGACTTTGCCGTCTTCCTCCTGTTCCATGCTTTGATCCCTTTTGTCCCCAAAATAGGGGTCTATTGTCAGATTCCTCTGTTTGCTTTGTTTCCTTTGCCTGCTCATGTTGCCACTCAATTACTTGACTTTTGAGCCTTTTGCCACAGTAGAACTCTGGTACCAGGAAGGAGAGCTTTATCCCAATTTCTGGGATTTTCTCAGCTACTAGAGCTATTAGTTGGGTGCCCTTTCTGAAGCCTCCACACGCTCTCTTGGCAAACTGATCACACACCCCAGGATCTCCACCCGAGACCGCAATCCAGATCCAAGCAGGTTAAAGCAAGAGTGATTACCCCTCATACTGGTTGCTTGATCCCCCTACAATCTTCGGGCCTGGGCCTCTGAAGCAGCCACATGTGGGGTGGCTGCACACTGGTGGAGCCTCAACTGCTTCTCGCCCCTGAGGCAGAGGCCAGACTGCCCTCCCAGATTCCCTGTTCTGGCAAAGTCTACACTGACCTTTCACTTTGTCTTTGGCATCTATTGATTGATAATTCTGGAAAGGACCACAGCTGCTTGTGATCTGAAGTCCCTCCAGCCTCAGGCTGGTCAGGCTGCCCTGAGGCTAAGACCTCTGGCTTGAGCAGGGCTGGGCTTGGCTCCCAGAGGGCTGGGCTGGTCCCTTCCTGCCGGCCTCCTGGGCTGTCTTAACTGGGAGGTTATCTTCTCTCTGTCATTTTGTGGGTTCTGTAACTCCAAAGTTTGTCTAGAGTCGTTTTTTACATGAATTGGAGGAGGTGGAATCCAGAGCCATGCAGGAGTCCTGTTTCTACTCCGCCATCTTGACTCCATCCCCCTTCAGTGATTTCTTTTTTTATATGACTTATTTTATTGGGGTGGGGAATGCCTGGTGAGGAACTTTATCTATGACTGCATATGAACACTTTTTCTTTTATTGTTTAAGAGTTGCTTGTGATCCTGAGAGAAAAAGTGATACAGCCACCTTGTGGTAGAGCAGAGTATTTGGATCCATGTGTTCCTGACTTCTGCTTTCTCTCTACTATCAGTGGTTTTCAGAGCGTGGCCTCTCAACTCATTGAGGTCCCTGAGCCCCTTTCCAGGGGTCAAAAAGTTCAAAACTTGTTTCATGATAATACCAAGATATTAAAATTTTTGATATGGTAAATATTGATAGTAATAACTATCATAACATAAGCAAAAAACTCTTTGGGGGGCCCTCAGTTTTTAAGAGTGTAAAGGGGTCTCGAGACCAAAAAGTTTGAGAACTCCTCCATTACACCATTCTATATGAATTATTTTTCAGTTTTGAAGATTGATTGATGAAGGAGTGGGGTAACAACTCTTAGGTATGATTAAATGTATAGAAATAGATTTGTAGTTAGATTCATGATGATTTTTTTTCAGCAACATGTTTAAGGCTTATCACTTTTTTAAAAAATTTATTTATTTTTAGTTAACAAGATTCAATTCCATAGTTCCTTGAATTTCAAATTTTCTTTCCCTCCCTCCCTCCACCCTCCACGATGGCATATAGTCCAGTATAGGATCTGCAAATACTTTCATATTAGACATTAATCAAGTTACAAAGGTGTATTGTACTAGGTGGGATGAAAAATGGTAAAGAAGAAATAAAATCAAAAAATGAAAAGAAAAAGATTACTTCCATCAGGATTCAAGCTCAGTTCTTTCTAGTTATTTCTCTGAATGTTGCATCTCTCTCCTTCATGAGCCTTTCAAGATTGACTTATATCACTGCATTGCTGAGAAGAATCCAGTCTGTCATAGTTGGTCATCACACATATGTTGTGTCTGTGATTGTATACAAATTTCTCCTGGTTCTACTCTTCTCACTCAGCATCAGTTTGTATAAACCTCTCCAGGTAAATATGAAAACCATCTCCTCCTCGTTTCTTTTAGCACAATAATATTCCATTACATGCATAAACCACAACTTGTTTAGCCATTCCCCAATTGATGGGCACCCCTTTAATTTCCAATTCTTTGCAACCACAAAAAGAACTGCTATAAATATTTTTGTACATATGGGTCTTCCTCCCACATCTATGATCTCTTTGGGATATAACCCTAGGAGTTGCTGGGTCAAAGGGTATGAAATTATTTATAGCCCTTTGGGCATAATTCCAGATTGCTCTCCAGAATGGTCGCATAAGTTCACAACTCCACCAGCAATGCATTAGTGTTCCAATTTGCCCACATCCTCTCCAGCATTTGTATTTTCCTGTTTGTGTCTTATTATAT
>WOXC01009840.1:0-16944 GCA_011680675.1 Gymnobelideus leadbeateri | reverse complement strand
TATGTAACAACAGTTTCCCTGGGTCACCACTACCACTCAATACAGCTGTCCTTCAAGGCTCTATATTTCTATATTTACTGGGGCCTTTTTGCAGTTTACATCTCCTTTTACTTCTGTATTTAATATTTTCATATATAATATGTGTATATACATACACAGACATAAACATAGACTATATAAACATAGATTATATAAACTATACAAAATATAGACTATATAAACAAAGATACATATGTACATATATAGATATACATGATCACAATGCATACATACATATTGCTTTCATATACATGTCATATAAAGAGACTCCTAATTTCCCTTGACAGTATTTTCCAACTAATTGCCAGATATCATCACCTAGAAGTTCTATTAGTACTTCAAATTTAGTATGCCCAAATAAAACTTATTTCTTTTGCCCCTAGCAAATCTGCCTTTCCTTGAGACTTCCAGGTTCTCATGGAAAACATGCCAAATCTTCCAGTCAACTGTGTTCAAAACTTTAGAATGGCATTTGGGTCTTCCTTATCTGTTTTGTCCAATGGAGTCACTGTCTGAGTCTTTGAATTTCACAACCATACCATGTCTTGTATCTTTTCCCTTTGCATCAATTCAATTGTCACTATGAAAGTTCAGAAGGAGGAAAAGGAGGAAGTAAAAAGAGGAGGAGGAGAGAGGAGGAGAAGAAATAGGAGAAAGAAGGAAGAGGCAGATTTCATACAAAAATCTAACCTGTTGTGCTTCCCTGCTCAATACCATAACACTTAGGAAGTATTCAGTTTACTTGGCAAAAATGACTTGCCCTAATGTGATTATTGAAACTTGCATTTTTATATAGATTCTTATTACATAAGAAAGCATGAGGAAGTACTCTACAAACATCTTTTAGCTCACAGTCAGCTCAAAATCACTGAGCATAGCAGCTCCCTCATGAGCAACAAGATATGCCCCAAATAATAAAAAGAAATTACTTTTTCATAAAGTGATGATTTTATGTTTAAGCTTGTATGAATCTTGGTTATTGAAAACATTCTTGGTAAAGCAAGACCCCCAGGGACCACTTAAGGATTATTCTTTGTTTTTTGCTTTCTCAACTGCATATACCATTATAGCTTTTCACTTCTGTGCAAAACACGCATCTTTTATACATTGCAGCATTAGGGAGATGTTTCACAGAAAAGAGCATATCTATCTATATCAAGAGTGGAGAACCTGCAGCCTCGAGGTCACATGTGGCTTTCTAGGACCTTGGGTGTGGCCTTTTGACTAAGTCCAAACTTAACAGAACAAATCACTTTATTAAGTGGTATTTGTTCTGTGAAGTTTGGATTTAGTCAAAGGGCCACACTTAAGGACCTAGAGGTCCACATGTGACCTCAAGGCCACAGGTTATAATGTTAATCTTATTTAAGATCTTCCCCAACCTTTAATAGGCCTCACATGAAACCCATTGAGGGAAACTTGCTTAGGGGAGGCTTGCTTTTTGGAAGGCTTTCACAACTTTTGCTAATTTCTAATTAATGAAGGCTGTTCAAACACAAGGGCTGTTATGCCTTCTGACTCTGAGAAGTATATATATATATATATATATATATGTGTGTGTGTGTGTGTGTGTGTATACATACTCTGAGCTTGTGTTTTGCTTTGAGGGCTCACTTATGAGAAGGATTCTGTGATTACGTGATCTAGATTCTGAGTGTCCATATATTCAGACCTCCCTAACTGATTACATGTAAAGGATCTCTCGAATCCAGGGATGTATGTAAAGTGTATAGCAATATTGCTTTGATACAGGCAGTCAGAATCTTGTCTGTTGGTATTTATTTCTCTGCTTTTTATTTTTTCTTTGTTCCTCTCTTGTATTTTCTCTGGCATTCAGGGGACTGCCTTTTCTCCTGAACTAGTCCAATTAAAGAAGGTGTTTGACCCCTTAAAAAGCTATCTTTCCTAGTAAAGCAAATCTAAGAACCTGTGTTAGCAGGCCATCCTGGATGTGCTAGGGTACTTGCTAATACACAGATTATTCATTCCTAATCCGTGTCATATTACCAGGCCAAATATCTATTCCTAAAAGCCCTCCTGATGATAGTAATAAGATGATTAACAAATAACTAAAAATAATTGGATTATAATCAAGAGAATTAAAGATTAAGAGATGATAATCCAAAATGTTCATTGGTGACTTTTGTTTTGCTTTAGTTTTAGAGTGAGGAAGATAGGGCAATTTTTTTAGGTGACTTGCCTAGGGCCACACAGCTAGTTTTGTGTGTGTGTGAGGCTGGATTTTGAACTCAGGTCCTCCTGAATCCAGGGTCAGTGAATCACTGTGCCACCTAGCCACCCCAAAGAACAGAAGAATAGATGAATGACTCCCTTTTTATTTTTTTTGTTTGTTTTTTGGAGGGAGAGGATAGGGAAATTGGGGTTAAGTGACTTGCCCAAGGTCATACAGCTAGTTTTTTTCTGTATGTTAATTGTCTGAGGCCGGATTTGAACTCAGGTCCTCCTGACTCCAGGGCACTGCCACCTACCCACCCCTCATTGATGACTTTGACTTAGTCAAAATTGATCCAGAGCTCAGAAATTGTTTTCATATTGAAATATTTTATGCTAAGAATAAAATTTGTCAGTAAAGCAAAAATTAATACTATTACAAAATTTCTTGAAAAATATATTTGGGGGGTAGAGCAAAGATGGCAGAGTAGAAGCACAAACTTGGAGTGGATTCCCACTCTAATCACTTCCAATACATGTAAAAATGACTCTAAATAAACTTTAGAGCTACAGAACTCACAAAATGATAGAGAAAAACAAATCTCCCACTGAAACAAGCTCAGCAGGTGGACAGGAAGAGTCTATCACGGTAATCTGGGAGACGAGCTCAATCTGGCATGAGCCAGGCTGTTTTAGCCCCAGTAAGGCCCCCACCAGTGGTCACCTGAGCAGGGAGAATGAATCATAAGTAACTGTGGTAGTTTCCAGGCTTCTGAACCTATAAACACCAAAGACAAAGTAAAAGGTCAGTGCAGAACTCTATTGGAAAGAGGGTGGGGGGGGTGCTGAAGGGCATAGCCAGCCCTTACCCCCAGGGTGGGAATTGACCAGATGTGCAGCACCAGTAAAGGCCTACCTCATGGCTGCTTCTAGAGCTCCTGGCCTGCAGATTGCAGGGGTACCAAGCAACCATTCAGAGGGTAATTGTTCTTGCTTTAACCTGCTTGGATCTGGATTGCATTCTTTGGTGGTGGTCCTGGGGTCTGTGACCAGTGAGCCAAAGCTTGTGGGGGCTGTAGAGAGAGTCCCCTTCTAATACCTCTGGCAGCTGCAAAAACCCCAACAATGTGGGACATAGCTCCATTCTGGAAGCAGAGTTCTACAATGGCAAAGTGTTCAAAAGTCAAGTAATTGGCTGGCAATATGAGCAAGCAATGGAAACACAAACAGACCATAGAGTACTTTTTTTGTGGACCAAAAGGATCAAGGCATGGAATGGGAGGATGACAACAAAGTCAGAACTCCTTCATCAAAAGCCCCCAAGAAAAATAGGAATTGGTTACAGGCCATGGAGGAGATCAAGAAGGATTTTGAAAATCAAATAAGAAAAGTAAAGGTAAAATTGGAAAGAGAAATAAGAATGATGCAAGAAAATAATGAAAAGCAAGTCAACAGCCTGCTAAAGTAGACCCAAAAGTACACTAAAGAAAATGACACCTTAAAAAATAGACTAACTCACATGGCAAAAGAGGCCCCAAAAGCCAATGAGAAGAAAAATGCCTTAAAAAGCCAAATTTGCCAGACAGAAAAGGAATTTCCAAAACTCCCTGAAGAGAATAATTCCTTCAAAATTAGATTAGAGAAATTGGAAGCTTATGACTTTATGGGAAATCAAGATACTACTAAACAGATCCAAACAAATGAAAAAAAATATAAGGCAATGTGAAATATCCCACTGGAAAAACCACTGACATGGAAAATAGATACAGGATAGATAAATTAAAAATTATTGGATTACCTGAAAGCCATGATCAAAGAAAGAGGCTAGACACCATGTTTCAAGAAATTATCAAGCAAAATTGCCCTGATATTCTCGAACCAAAGAGCAAAATTGAAATTCAAAAAAATCACTTATCTCCTCTTAAAAAAAAGATCCCAGGGGTGGCTAGGTGGTGCAGTGAGTAAGAGCGTCGGCCTCAGACTTGGGATGACCAGAGATCGAAACCGGCCTCAGAAAATGAGCACCCACATATAAATAATGACTAGCTGTGTAACCTTGAGCAAGTTACTTAACCCCAATTGCTTTTAAAAAAAAAGATCCCAAAAAGAAAACTCCTTGGAATAATATAGACAAATTCTAGAGTCTCTGAGTCAAGGAGAAAATACTGCAAGCAGTCAGGAAGAAACAATTTGAGTACTATGGAAACACAATCAGGATAACACAAGACCTAGCAGTGTCTACATTAAGGGATCAAAGGGCTTGGAATATGATTTTCTAGATGTCAAAAGAATTAGGACAAAAACCACAAATCACCTACCCAGCAAAACTGAATATAATGCCATAGGGAAAATATGGTTATTCAATGAAATAAAGAATTTTCAAGCATTCTTGATGAAAAAGCCAGAGAAGAACAGAAAATTTGACTTTCAAATATGAGAAGCATAAGAAGGTAAACAGGAAAAAGAAATCATAAGGAACTTATTAAAGTTGAACTATTTACATTCCTCCATGGACAAATGATAATTGTAACTCATAAGACTTTTCTCAGTATGAAGATAGTTGAAGGGAATATGTGTGTGTGTGTGTGTGTGTGTGTTTGTGTGTGTGTGTGTATGTATGTATAGGAGGGTGTATGTGTATGTAAATATGTATGTGAGTGTGGGCATATGTATGTTCATGTATACATAGAGGGCACAGGATGAGTTGAATATGAAAGGATATCTAAAAAATAAAATTAAAAAGAGAGAGGGAGATTTTTTGGGAGGAGAGAGAAATAGATTAGGGTAAATTTTCTCATATAAAAGAGGCAAGAGAAAATTGTTACAATGGAGGGGAAGAGCAGGAAGTTGAAAGGGAATGGGACAACCTGATTCTCATTGAACTTGGCTTAAGAAGGGAAAAATATACACACCCAATTGGATATCGTACCCTACAGGGAAATAGGTGGGTAGAGGATAAGAGGGAGAATGATAGAAGGGAGGGCAGATTGGGGAAGAGGGTAGTTAGAAGCAAACATTTTTGAAAGGGATAGGGTCAAAGGAGAAAATAGTATATGTGCAGGTCGGGATAGGAGGAAGGGAAGCATAGTTAACTATTTATCATGTAACTACTATGGAAAAGGTTTGGGTAACTGCACATGTACAACCTATATTAAATTGCTTATCTTCCCAGTGGGGGTGGGTGAGGAGGGAAGAAGGGGAAAAATATGGAATTCAAAGATTTAAAAGCAAATGTTCAAAAATTTGTCTTGATATTCTCGAACTAAAGAGCAAAACGGAAATTGAAAAAAATCATTGATTGCCTCTTTAAAAAAAAGATCCCAAAAAGAAAACTCTTAAGAATAATATAGACAAGTTCAAAAATGCAACTGGGAAATAAGATATACAGATACTGGGCTATAGAAAACAATCTTGCCCTACTAGAACATCTGGAGGGTGATGGGGAAGGATATAAGAGAGAACAGATTAGGGGAGGGCATATTTAGTAGGCTTGCTATTTTGGGGTGGGGATAGGGGAAAGACTGGGAGAAAAAATTGTAACTCAAAATCTTATGGAAATGAATGTTGAAAAATAAAAATAAATAAATTTTTTAAAAGAAGACATAAATATTAAAAAAGAATTAAACAAAAAAGAAAAATATATTTAGAATAACATAATATTTTGGAAAACTATTTTGAATACTTATTAGTGAAAAATGTTCAAAATGGCATTGTATATTAAAATCATTTAGGAATAGCAGGATTTTTATTATTATTATTATCTCTTTCCAGGGCCAGACTTTAAAATAAAAATAATAGGCCAAATTTCTGTTTTATTCCCTTTCACTTTTTTCAGTTCTTATTCCAAGTGTCCTGTGTTCCCTATGTCCCAGTTACCTTTCCTATACCCCTTTCCCCAAAACTTTTTCTCTCACCTTGGGGAAAAACCTTAATCTCCTCCTCTGTCAAATGAGCTATGTAGGTCAGGTAATCTTTAAAATACCTTCCACCTCTTATTATCTACATAGTATCAACAAAGTTCCGTTAATGTTTCACACAACAATCCAAACTGTTGTATTTCCCTGCTCAATTCCATAAAATTTAGGAAGTATTCATGCTATTTGACAAAAATGACCATTAAAGATCCTTAAACCTTAAGGTTCAAAGTATCACCCTCTTCAATTTTATTTGTATTTTGGGAGAATATGGTACTCAAGTCCAATAAAAAACTAATTTAACACATTTAAAAAATAAATTTTGATGTCTTTAAAGGAAAAAAAAGAACATATTTTTCCTAAGTATCCCTTCCTCCACTCCATCTGAGAGAGTCAAGACATAACAAATAGAGCTTTTAAAGACAAAAAGAAGAGGACAAATCAGAATTTCTGAGCAATACATTTGTTTTTAAAAATGCCTAAAAATATATGCAATGTATGACCTTGTGGACCTCTCAGCTTTGACAGAGGCTATTGTAGAAGTATCTTCTAATATTACTTCTTTCTATCCATACTTACTCTTTATAATTTCTTCTATACCAACTTTTGATGACACTCATGCACATATATGTTTGTGTTTGTGTGTGTGTGGTTTTCTTTTTACACTATTGCAGTTATTGTGTATATCATTTTCTTATTTCTTCTTACTTCACCATGTCTCACTTGCTATATAACTTTCCATGCTTCTTTATATTCATTATGTTTTCAATTTCTTAGAGCACAATAGTATTTCATTACATACATATATTACTATTTGTTTAGCCATTTCCCAATTGGTAGGCATCTATTTTGTTTTCATTTCTCTGTTATTACAAAAAGGACTGTTATAAATATTTTGGTGTATATGAGGACTTTCTTCTTAGAAATTACTTTTTAGGATATAAGCCCATTAGCAGAATCTTAAGACAAAGGGTATGGATGTTTTATCCTTTTTTTGCATTATTCTAAATTGCTTTCCAAAAGGGTTGTACTAATTCACAGCTCCCCAACAACGCATTAATGTATTTATCTTCCCACAAAACCTCCAAAATTACCAATTGTTATTTTTCATAATATTTTCCAATCTGCAGTATTTAAGGTAAAACCTCAGGGTTGTTTTCATTTGAATTTCTGTTATTATCAAAAATTTGGAATATGTTTTTGTGGTTGTTAATATTTCACATTTTTTCTTTTGAGAACTCTTTTTTCTTTTGATCACTTATTGGATTGGAGAATAGATTTTGGTTTCATATATATATATATATATATATATATATCTGGTTAATGTTTATATATCTTGGATATTAGACTCATCACAGAACTTTGTTACATGTTACAAACTTTGTTTCCTTCTGAAATTGTGTTATCTCTTGGTCATAATTCCTTTTTGGAGAAGTTCAAGGAGTTAGAAGAATTGGAGAAAATGTCTATTCCTCAGTCTTACTGGTTATCAGACACAAAGAACATTTCTAATGATATCATTTCTTTAAAAAAAAAACATAAGAAGGGCAAAAACTTCAAACAGGAGGTCCTGCATTGTACACCTCAAAGTATAATATGTGGTTCTAAATCTTAGAAATTGAGGACTACCTGCTTTCTTATTTCTTTGGATTTGAGAGTGCTACTTTTACCATTTTTCTATGATAAAAGAAAGGAAAATTTGTGAGCTGACATAGTGTCTCAACAAAGTAATGGAAGTAAAAGAAGGAACATCCACGTGAGCCCCATTTCAATGTAGAGGAGTGTAGAGACACAAAATACAGCAGAAATTGTGATGAATTTATTAAAATTCCAATAACAATAAAAAATTGAAATTAGACAGTTTAGGGAAGAAATACACCCTTAGTTTTCTACTGCATTACTATGTTTATGCATCTTGATCGTAATCCCTGTTCCATGGTACTCAACAGGCAAGGGAGAGTGCTTTGAAATCTGAGGTTTTTTAAGAATTAAGCATTGCTGCTTTATTTTGAAGTTTATTTGGAATTTGGAAACATATGAAGTTAATAAAAAAATAAAGGAAGGGAAAATATTTGACACTACTCTGTATCCCCCACAACACATCACAAGACCAGAGATAGATATTCAATTTTTTATTGATTTTATATTTTCCTGAAATTCAAAATAATATCCAGAGGAAATAATATTTAGATCATGAAAATAATCATCCCATTACTTTCTGCAGAGAGTGGGAGCATACTTGACACATTGTGATAAATTCTAGGTGTTTCATTTTAGAGGCATTGTCAGATTAAGGACAAATTAAGTTGCCAGAATAAGACAAACAGAATCAGTAAGAGATTGGAAACTATGTCATATTTTTGAAGGAACAGGATATTTTATTCTAAAGAAGATAAACTGGGAACAATGGTCAATATTTTCAAAAATTTAAAGATACACACATACACACACAAGTATTTGAAGATAATGACCATGGTTGCTCTATTATTTTCTTTTTTCCAAATATCTTTATCTTCTCAAATAATCCTGGTTTGTTGCAGAAGACAGAGCTAGTGGTATTGGCTAACGATTATAGGAAGAAAGATTACAGTTCAATATAAGGAAGAAATTTCTTTTCTTTTTTTTTACATTTTTATTTAAAATTTTGACTTTCAAATTCTATCCTCCCTACTTTCCTCCCCTTGCTCCTAAGGAAGAAATTTTTAATAATTAGAAAAGTGTAGCAGTGGAACCAGCTACCTCATTGAATAGGGAACTTTCTATTATTTGGAAATATGTAAGAAGACGTTGAAAATCTAAAAACAGCATGCCATAGGAAAGAACTACTCTACTACAGACTAACACAGTCACAACACCTGGGTTATAATCTATCTCTACAACTAACTAAATGTAAAATTATAGGTAGTCTTTAAATACTCTAGGTCAACATGTTTTTATCTGTAAAATTAGAAGATTGGATTATGTCTAATCTTTCCCATATTCTATTCATCTAAAGAAGATGTCAAAATTCCTGGAGGTATCTTTTTCATTCATTTCTTGCACATTTTTTTATTACTTCCATCTCTTCCATAGATTTCTATAAATCAAGTTCTTCCCTTTCTGTTTACTTTCTGAAGAATGTTCGTTGTTCATCCTGGCATCTTTCCCTGTGTATTTTCTATTCCTGTCTTCTACTACCTGCCTGTGTACATGCAGCCATTTACTTACTTGTCTACATGTAAATGAAAATTGAACATAGTCAGACTAATGTTTATGTATCCCTGCCTTCTCATAAATAGTTACTATCTTCATAATAACTCTGTTCCTTTTTCTGGTTAAAGTCCTTGAAAAGGCCATCTAAAATTCTTGCATCCATTTCATCTAGTCTCACTCTCTTCTAAATCCCTTAGGCTTCTGACATTATTCAACTGAAATTCCTCTCTTCAAAATCACCTTTGAAACTCTTATCATTAGCCTTGACCCTCTCTGCTTCCTTGGTTTTCTTCTTATCTCTCTGACAAAATCTTCTCAATTTTCTCTGTTGGATTTCCATCCAGGAAGTACTGGGGATAAAAAGAAAGATAAAAGGTTCTATTATTAAAGAACTCACTTTCTAATTAGGAGACAACATGCTGTAAACTACATGCAAACAGGATAAATCAGAGATCATCTTAGAAGGGAGGCATTTATATTAATGGAGATCAGTAAAAGCTCCTAGCAGATGATGAGATTTTGAGGTGAGACTTGAATGAAGCTAGGGAAATCAGGGGGCCGAGATGAAGAGGAAGAAAATTCTGGGCATGTGAGATAGGCAGTCTTATGAGGTTCTGGGCCCTCTTCTCCTCTTCCTTTAAACTATTTTGCTTAGTGATTTTAATAGTTCCCACTGATTTAATTATCACCTCTAGGCACATGATTTTCAAATTTATTTACTGAGCCCTAACTTTTCTATTGACTTTTTTCCGGCTGCCCAGTGGACACCTCAACATGGATGACACCTAGACATCATAAACTCACCATATCAAAACTGACCTCATTATCTTCATTTTCTACCCCAAAACTTGGCTCTTTCTAACTTTCTTATTACTATTATCCCAGTCACCCAGGTTCACAAAATAGTTGTCATACTTTGACTCTACTTTTTCTCATACTCCCATATCCAAATAGTTGCCAAGTCCTATTGATTCTGTCTTAATAACACCTCTCATGCATGTTACCTTCTTTTCTTTGACATTGAATTAACCTGGTTCAGACCTCATTACCTGGGTGCTATCACCTGTGTCACCCTGCACTACTGCAATAGCCTTCTAATTAATTTCACAATCTCATATCTATTCACTGAAGTCCTTCTATGCAGCTATTAAAATTGTCTTACTAAAATGCAGATCTGGCCACGTCAACTCCCATTCAACAAATTTCAGTTTCTGACTATTATCCCCAGGATAAAATATAAAATACACCATTAAGCTTTCAAAGTCCTTCATAACCTAGCCCTTTCCTACTGCATTAATGTTCTTACACCTTATTCCTCTCCATGTACTCTACCATATAGTGATGCTTGGCTCTTTGCTGTTCATAGATCAGTGAAAGTGAAATTTGAGTCACCAGATATTGTCTTCTTGAAGACTGTGCCAACAGGGTGTAAATTCTGGATGAACCAACCTAGCTCCAAAAGCATGGGATATTGGCCCTGTGATGATTAAAAGGGTTAAATAAACATAGTTTCTGTGTAATTTAATCATTTTATTAATAAAGCCAACATGTCATTAATAAAAAAGAATGGCCACTTGGCCTTCCCTTTTGGACCAAAGACAACCATAAATGCTGGCTCAGAGTTTATATGTTCTTTCGAAAGAGGAGTGTCAATCAACTCTGAGTGGTTAACACAGTAGGAAGTGGGCTGAAAGTGGCATCATGTCACCCCCACAGAGAAACAATTTCTATACCCACACCATCCCCAGTCTTGGACCATCTATTCAAAGAATGTATGTCCCACCCAAGCCTGAGCAGAATACAATGGCTGTCTGAGTAGAACTCAGTTTTTGCCTCATCAGGGTGGTATCCTAGTCCAAACTCATTATCAGCAATGTCCTTCAAGAGACTGAGCTCTTAAAATCAAAACCTTAGAAAAAGGGAGGGGTGAACTCTGGGTCTCCCCAACTCATTGGCTATTAATAGTCCTTTCAGTCCAATGACAGACTCTATATTTGAGTTAGTAGAAAATGAGTTAATGCTAATTTGGTTGCAAGTTGAGTAATTTTTCACCCATTGTTATTATACAAGGATCATCTACTGAGTCAGTGGATCTCCTGCAGTGAATTTACACTGGCTGTCTCACATACATTGAATTTTCTTCTTCCTAATCTCTGCCTCCTGGTTTCTCTGACTTCATTCAAGTCTCATGTAAAATGTTATCATATGCTAAATTTCCCTTGATTCCCCTTAATGTAAGTGTCTCATCTTTAAGATACTCTCCAATTTTCCCTCTCTGTATGTAATTTATTCTGTGTTGTCTCCCCAATTAGACAGTGAGTTCCTTGAAAATGGGCCTTTTTCCCTATTTTCCTGTCTCTGATCCCAGAACTTGGCAAAGTTCCTGGAATATAGTAACTACTTAATAAAATACTGGTTGACTTATTGATTTTGATGATGTTAATTTCTTTTATAAAGCTTACAGTTATAATTTTTTTGGTTCACTCATTTTTGCTTGTCTTAAATCTTATATTTACAATTATCAGTTATGAAAATAGTCTGGATTGTTCACTTTTTCAACAATTCAAGACGCTGTTATTTCATTACTAAGTATATATCATCTAACCATGAAGGTTGCAACTCCTCTCTGACTCAGTGGATGATCCTTATAGAATAATTATATGTGAAAAAGTCTGCACCCTGTAGCCAACCTAATATGGACAATTTTGTACTTCTCTCAGTTGTAGAAACTGTCATTGGGCCAGTACTCAAAGCTTTTCCAGTTGATTGGGCCATCAAGAACTTAGAGTCTGTTTGCACAGCCCTCAGGAAGAGAATATTTGGTAATTCAAGAATGTAATGTGGATCATATTCCAAATATATCACTCTTCTAAGTCATGACAAAATGAAAAGTTTTTCATTGGAATTTAAGCTACTTTACTAACTGGAGTTGAGGCATAGTTCATAATACTAATTTTAGGGTTTTTTTTTTACCCCAATTTAAACTTCAGGATATTTGGGAACCCTTAAATTAAAATTTATAAGGAAATAACAGGAAATCAAGTACATTCCAAGAGTGATGTTCGGATTAAAAAACAACAGAAAAGAACCAAACCTGTTCCTGCCCACTCCAATCCCCAGTGACAGCAAGGGTAATCTTCGCCATAAAGAAAGGTTGATTTTCAATTTGACTGTGCTGAGATAACTCTCAGTGAAATCATTATCATTTGAGTTAGTCATACACCAGTATTTGGATGATATTTATATATAAACGCAAAACATCACAGGTTCCTTTTCTTTTTTTTATTAACTTCTGTTTTACATCATTAATTTCCTCCAGATTTTGAGTTACAATCATTTCCCCCCCTGTATTTCATCTACCCACCCTCCCAGAATAGCAGTCCCGCAAGATATCCCTTCCTCCAATCTGCTCTCTCCCATATCATTTCCCATACCCCCTTCGACTTTTCCATTAGAGGAAGGTGAATCTTTGTGTCCCAATGCCTGCACATCTTATCTCCCAATTACAAGCAAAAGAGTATTAATAATAGTATTTATATATATTTGAAACATTTAATCTTAAGACCTTGAATTTCAGATCCATTTCATTCCTCCCTTGTCACCCATTCCCTCTGGGGAGATAAGTAATTCAGTATATGTTGTACATGTCTAGCTATGCTAAATATTATCATAGTAGATATATTGTACAAGGCTACTTATAATTCCCTCCCACTCATCCCACCCCCCAACCTGGTCCATTCGATACTTGATCCTGTCCCTCTACTATAGTGGGTAGTTCCAACCTCCCCTCCCCACAAAGATGCCCTCCCATCCATCATCCCTCCTCTCATCCCCCTTCCCCCTATTCTGCTGTAGGTAGAGATATCCCATTTAGTATGTATGTCATTCTCTCCCTGAACCAAATTCAATGAGAATGTGGCTTTGCCTTTTTACCTTCCTATTCTTCCCCTCCCTTGCAACCACTTCCCCTTGCTTCTTCAACATGAAATAGTTTACCCTACCCTGTCTCTTCCCATCTCCTCTTGCCACTTTCCTCTCTCACCTCATAAATTCACCCCTTGAGTATTCTCCCTTCCCAACAAATTCAATATATGCCCTCTATCCATATACACACACATTCACATATGTATTCATATGACCACACCCCCTTCTTCCATTATTTTCATAGTGAGAAAGATTTCCTCAGTCATAGTTATTGTTTTTCCATATAGGAATGTAAATAGTTCAACTTTGATAAGTTCCTTTTGATTTCTTTCCCCTGATGACTATCTTAGGCATCTCTTGCTTCTTGCCTCTGGATGTCAAATTTTCTATTCAATTCTGTTTTTTTCCTCAAGAGTGCTTGAAAGTCCTCTATTCCACTGAATGACCATATTTTCCCCTGAAACAAAATACTCAGCTTCTCTGGGTAGGTGATCCTTGGGTTCATTCCCAGCTCTTTTGCCCTCTGGAATATCATATTCCATGCCCTTCAATCCCTCAGTGTAGAAGCTACCAGGTCCTGGGCTATTCTGATTGTGTTTCCACAATATTGAAATTGTTTCTTCCTGGCTGCTTGTAGTATTTTCTCCTTGATCTGGGGATTCTGGAACCTGGCTATAATATTCCTGGGAGTTTTCTTTTTGGGATCTTTTTCAGGAGGTGAACTGTGGATTCTTTCAACCTCTATTTTGCCCTCTGGATCTAAAACATCAGGGCAATTTTCCTTGAGAATTTCTTGAAGGGTGATTTCTAGGTTCTTTCTTTGACCATGGCTTTCATGTAGTCCAATAATTTTTAAATTATCTTTCCTGGATCTATTTTCCAGGTCAATGGTTTTTCCCATGAGATATTTCCATTCCCTTCTAATCTTTCGTTTGTTTAGATCTGCTTAACAGTATCTTGATTTCTCACAAAGTCATTAGCTTCCATTTGCTCCAGTCTAACTCTGAAGGAATGAATCTCCTCAGTGAACTTTTGAGATTCTTTTTCCATCTGGCAAATTCGACTTTTTAAGGCATTCTTCTCCTCATTGCCCTTTTGGGCCTCCTTTGCCATTTGAGTTAGTCTATTTTTAAGGTGTTGTTTTCCTCACTCAGGCTGTTGACCCTCATTTCATACTTTTCCTGCATCCTTCTCATTTCTTTTTGCAATTTTTCCTCCACTTCTCTTATTTGATTTTTAAAGTCCTTCTTAAGGTCCTCTATGGCCTGCAACCTGCTCATGTTTTCCCCTGGGGCTTTTGGAGCAGGACTTCTGACCTCACATTCCTCTTCCCCTATGCTTCGACCCTCTTTTCCCCCAAAGTAGGAGTCTAGGGTTGCATTTTTCTGTTTAATTTGTTGCCTTTTCCTTGGCATGTTGCCACTTAATTACTTGACTTTTGGACTTGTTGCCACAGTACGGCTTTGCTGCCAGATAGGGGAACTTTCCTCCGAACGTGTGGGGCGGGGGGGCAACTTCCATTTCTGGCAAGCTGGAAACCCACCCATGACCTCCACCCCAGATCACAATCCAGACCCAGGGAGGTTAAAGCAAGAGTGATTACCCTCCAAGACTGATCATTGGATCTCCCTATAGTTCACAGGCCAGGAGATGGAGCTGCCTCTGAAAACTACAAAATGGCATGTCTCCTCAGAGGTTTCTAGCCCCCAGGGGAGAAAGCCGACGTGTTCCCCAAATACTGGTCCCAAAGTCCACAGGGCCCTAACCTCTCACTTTGTCCTAGGCATGTCTATGTTGATAATTCTGGAATCGCCACAGCTGCTGGTGTTCTGGGGTCCCTCCAGCTGGCTGCTGGCCCTGCCGCCCTGGGGCTAAAACCTTGACTCAGGTGCTTGGCTGTGCTCGGCTCCCCACACTCTGCATGCTGTGCTGCCAGCTCCCAGAGTGCTGCTCTTGTCCTTCCTGCAGGACTGCTGGGCTGTCCTCAGCAGGAGGTTAGCTTCTCTGTGTCTTTCTATGGGTGCTGGGGCTCCAGAAGTTGTTCAGAGTCCCCTTTTACATAGTTTGGAGGTAATCTGGGGGCAGAGTGGCTTGGACTCGCTGTTTCTACTCAGCCATCTTGGCTCAGCCTCCTAGGTTCCTTTTCAAAAAACAAAAGACCTTGATGCATGCTTCAAAAGATCCAGGGTCAATTTTTTTTTTCTTTAAACAAATACTTTATTAACTTCTGTTTTACATCATTCATTTCCGCCAGGTTTTGAGTTACAATCATTTTCCCCCCATTATTCCCCTACCCAACCTTCCAGAATAGCAGTCCCACAAGATATCGCTTCCTCCAATCTGCTCTCTCCCATACCTTCTCCCATACCCCCATCGACTTTTCCATTAGAGGAAGATGAATCTTTGTGTCCCAATGCCTGCACATCTTATCTCCCAATTATAAGCAAAAGAGTATTAATAATAGTATATATATATATTTGAAACATTTAATGTTACGACCTCGAATTTCAGATCCATTTCCTTCCTCCCTTGTCACCCATTCCTTCTTGGGAGATAAGTAATTCAGTATATGTTGTACATGTCTAGCTATGCAAAACATTATCATAGTAGATATATTGTTCAAGGCTGCTTATAATTCCCTCCCACTCATCCCACCCCCCACCTGGTCCATTCCCTACATGATCCTGTCCCTCTTCTATAGTGGGTACTTCCAACCTCCCCTCACCCCAAGGATGCCCTCCCATCCATCATCCCTCCTCTCATCCCCCTTCCCCCTATCCTGCTGCAGGTTGAGATATCCCATTTAGTATGTATGTCATTTTCTCCCTGAACCAAATTCAATGTGAATGTGGTTTTGCCTTTTTAGCCTTCCTTATTCTCCCCTCCTTTGCACCCACTTCCCCTACATGAGATAGTTTACCCTACCATGTCTCTCCCCATCTCCTCTTGCCACTTTCCTCTCTCACCTCATAATTTCATCCCTTGAGTACTCTCCCTTCCCAACAAAATCAACCTATGCCCTCTATCCATATATAACTGTAACCATATACACACACATTCACATATGTATTCATATGACCACACCCCCTTCTTCCATTATTTTCATAGTGAGAAAGATATCATCAGTCACAATTATTGCTTTTCCATATAGGAATGTAAATAGTTCAACTTTGATAAGTTCCTTTTGATTTCTTTTCCCTGATTACCTTCTCAGGCATCTCTTACTTCTTGTGTCTGGATGTCAAATTTTCTATTCAACTCTGGTTTTTCCTCAAGAATGCTTGAAAGTCCTCTATTCCACTGAATGACCATATTTTCCCCTGAAACAAAATACTCAGTTTTGCTGGGTAGGTGACCCTTGGGTTCATTCCCAGTTCTTTTGCCCTCTGGAATATCATATTCCATGCCCTTCGATCCCTCAGTGTAGAAGCTGCCAGGTCCTGGGCTATTCTGATTGTGTTTCCACAATATTGAAATTGTTTCTTCCTGGCTGCTTGTAGTATTTTCTCCTTGATCTGGGGATTCTGGAACCTGGCTATAATATTCCTGGGAGTTTTCTTTTTTGGGATCTTTTTCAGGAGGTGATCTGTGGATTCTTTCAACCTCTATTTTGCCCTCTGGATCTAAAACATCAGGGCAGTTTTCCTTGAGAATTTTTGAAGGGTGATTTCTAGGTTCTTTCTTTGATCATGGCTTTCAGGTA
>WOXC01009839.1:182500-286726 GCA_011680675.1 Gymnobelideus leadbeateri | reverse complement strand
TTTCCTTGCATCGTTCTCATTTCTCTTCCCAATTTTCCTCCACTTCTCTTATCTGCTTCTTAAGGTTCTCTACAGCTTATAACCAGCTCGTATTTTTCTTTGATGCTTTTGGTGCAGGAGTTTTGACTTCACTGTCTTCCTCCTGTTCCATGCTTTGATCCTTTATGTCACCAAAATAGGAGTGTAAAGTTTGGGTACTCTGTTTATTTTGCTTCTTTTGTCTGCTCATGTATACACTCAGTCACTTGACCCCTGGCCTTTTTTCCACAATAGGACTCTGCCACAAGACAGGGAGCTTCTTTCTCAAACACTGGGCTTTTCTCAGCTGCTGGAGGTCTTAGCTGGGTATCCTCTCTGAAGCCTCCAAATGCTCTGGCAAACTGGTTGCACACCCCAGGACCTCTACCCTAGATCACAGTCCAGATCCAAACAGGTTAAAGTTCATACTGTTTGCTTGGTCCCCCTACACTTTGCAGACCAGGATTTGAAGTTGCCAGGTAGGATAGCTGAAGGCCACAGCACCTTACCTGCTTCTCACCCTTGGGGCAAAAGCCATTGTACTCCCAGCTACTGGATCCCAAAGTCCACACGGGACTGACCTCTCACTTTGTCCTTCACCTCTATGTGTTGATAATTCTGGAAACCACCACAACTGCTGGGGATCTGGAGTCCCTCCAGCTGGTGGTTGGTCAGGCCTACCCTGGGGCTAAAACCTCTGGCTCATGCTGGGCTGTGTTCAGCTCCCAGATTGCTGTGCTGGCTGATTCCTCCCAGCCTGCCAGGCTGTCCTCAGTAGGAGGTTAGTTTCTTTGTGTCATTTTGTGGGTTCTGTAGCTCCAAAGTTTTTTCAGAGTCTCCTTTTACATGAATTGGAGGTGGTGAGAGCCGGAGATGCATGGAGGTCCTCTTTCTACTCTGCCATCTTGACTCCACCACTTTATTATGATTTTTTTAAATTATGAAACCAACATTGCAATTTTTCTGTAGTTTCATTCAGAGATCCTATGATTCTGAGTTATCAACTGCCTAGATCAGTGCAGCCCTATAGCTCTCAGAACCCTACATAGCACTACTTTATTCTTCCACTTTTCCAGTCTGTCTTTCCAGGCTGATTACAATTTATTCTCTGTTTTCAGTCTGATCTCCAGTCAAATTATCTACCTTCGTGTCTTATTTTTTGTTTGTTTGTTTTTGAGTTGTTTCTGCTGTATTCTACTCTCTGTGTCCTCTTTTGGGGTTTTCTGGGAAAAATACTGGAGTGGCTTACCATTTCACTCTTTAGCTCTGTTAATAGATGAAGAACTGAGGCAAACACAGCTAAATGGCTTACCAGGGTCACACAGCTAGTAAGTGTCTGAGACCAGATTTGAACTCATTAAACTTCTACTTCTGTGTCTTGGCAAATGCTTTGTCTCATGCCTGAAATCTTTTTTAATTATCTTCACCACTGGAAGCCCTGAGTTTTCTTTAAGGGTTTGCTGAAGTGCCAGCTCTTTTAAGTGACCTTTTTTTGATTCCTCCCATGATTGTCACCCTCAATCCAAACACTGTATAGTGTCTCTGTGTGTGTGTGATATCTTATTTTATTTCTCTGTAAATAAATTGTCCCTCTATTAGAAAGGAAGCTATTGAAGGGCAGCGAGGTTCTCATTTTTGTTTATGAACACCTAGGATTTTGCATCCTCAGTGCTTAGCATCCAGCAAATGCTTATTGATAATTGATTGATGGATTACTACTTCATCCTACTCTTCGGTATTCATTAATTTGCTCTATAGATTCATTCAGTATTATTCACATTTATTTGCAATTCATAGTTAGCAATATCTGATAAAGATTTAACTCTCTTATGCTGGTTGTCCAAAATGAATGAACATAGTGATTCACACAGACCATGAATGTCTCATGTTGCTGAGTTGATTTCATTGCATTACATTTACCATAACTCATACTTAAAACTTATGCTCAAACTCTGTGCCAGGACATACTGAGAACAATTTTATTTATGTTTATTTATGTTATGTTTATGTTTATTTATTTATGTTTATTTTTATTTATGTTTATTTATGTTAATTTAGGATATAGAATATCCACAGTGGGGATATTGAGAAACAGTCATGTCTAGATTATTCATGGCAACTGAACATGTCTATTCATCATTTCAATCTGCATTAACCTCTAGCACAGCTATTCTGACTTGGGTTTAGAAATAATAGTCTTTGTGTTTTCATTTCTTCTAAAATAAGACAGGGACACTGAAACTCATACAATAACTAATTAGAAAAAAAAACTGAGGGTCACTATAGTTAGCCTTATCTGTCTAACTTTTCATGGCTTTGTGTTAAATGCTTTGGTGAAATTATGGTATTTGAGTTTCAGAGAATATCAATATACCATAGGAAACAATAGATAAGAAAAGAGATATGAGGATATGCAAATATTCTGATACAGAAGGCTAGGTAGAAAACAAGTAGAAAAAAATATAAAGGACTATAACAATATAAGTTAAAAAATAACAGCAAGGGGCAACTGAACTAGGATTTCTTACAAGGACAAACTTCTCTCCTAGGGAAAATTTGGTGAATATACATCCTTCTTCTCTTAAGAGAGCTGGGCACTACATTAGAGGAAATTTGCATATATCAGCAAATATGGTCATTTTTTGATTTGCCTATCACAGTTTTCTTTGCTATACAAGGGGGTCAGCAGAAGGGGATAGTTAATTAAGAAATAACTCTGTGGTAAAAATTTTAAGTCATCAATACATTTTTTTAAATAAATCAAATTAAAAATGCTTCTACCAAGTTATTGTTTCAAATTTTACCTCCAAGAATATTTGTACTATCAGAATGACATACATAGATATTTCAGTAACTCCTGACTTCTGATTGTTTTTGTTCTAAATTATCTAGATAATTCAGTTCTCTTACCTAAGCATAGTCAACACCATGTAAAATACTTCAACAGATGTCTATATGACATCACATGCTCTTTTTCTAGGAAAAGATGAAACTGCTCCATATATGTAAGCATTCATTTCTAGCACAGTTATGCACTAAGATACACTTCATTAAACCTGGGCACTTGAACGAAATGAAGTATCTGTTCTGAAAGTATTTTGTGGTTCTTGTTTCTTGTCAGACTAAGGGTTTCAGAAACTACATTGTCTCAACTCAGACTGGATCAATTAAGTTTTTATTTTTATGGGGGGTATTTCTTAGGAGAGATAAAGACATGGAAAATTGAAGAGGGAAGGATTTGGTTCATTTCATGGTTCAGTAACAAGATTAATAATAGAATTTAATTCTATGTTTGGATCAGAAAATGAGTACAGTTTGTTCCAGTTTCTCGGTTGATGGTTCAGTTAGATTCAAGCCTCTAATTAAAATCTTTACTCAAAAGCATTGATTTCTGCCAAATTGACAAAAACATCACATAAAGAAACTTTCACCTGGAAAGTTAGGGAATTGAGCTTAAATACATACACAAAGAGGAGTGGGCAATAAATTCAGTTGTCCTTTAACTGGCAGGTTAATCAGGATCTGGTCACTTTTAGAAACTTTGTCCTTGTACATATGTATGTTTGTATATGCACATATATATGCAGATATAGATACACATGTATTATATACAAAGATACATAGATATGCATTCATATACATATATATATATACATATACCCACATGTGTGTATATACATAAATATGTACTTGTGTGTGTATTCACATCTCCCTAGGTCTCTGTAGAAAACCAGTGACCCAGAAGCAAATCTCTTAAATTATATGTTCTATATTTTGGAACTTCTAATCTATTCTTTGGTTAATGCCTCCCACCCAAAATTTCCCCTTTTAACATCAAAACACACACACACACATATACATATACATATATATATATATATATATATATATATGTATATATGTGTGTATATGTATGTGTGTGTATACACCTACTATGTTTGAGGCAGTATGGTAAGCATTGTAGACAAAAGTCAGGGAAGAAGACAGTTCCTGCTCTCAACTTGCTTATGGTATAATGGGGGAGGCAACATGCACAAAACTATGAACTAAAGAATATAGTATATGTGCAATTAGCATAATAAATCAGCAAAATATAGCATTAAGTTACGGGAAACTTAAACCTATCCTCTATTACCATGCAATAACCCAGCCTAAAAATACCATGAATGCAGGACAATTTTTAACTGAGAAAAAAATGGCAAATGATTGAGCTTATGAACAGCCAAGATAACTCTTCTTCAATCTCTGGTGAGCTTAACCTACCCAAGAGACCCATATACTCCTCCACACATCTAAAACAACCCTGTTTTGTGTTATCTCCTGTAAGGGAAAAGCACAAGGAATTTTCTAGGAAATTGTCCAGAAATAGATGGGATAGGTAGCATGGAGCAGTAGAAATAATCTGAGCTCAGGAATCCAAGAACCAGAGTCCCTATCCCACTCCATGCCTTGGGTAAATAATTTAATTTTCTTCAGATTCAGTTTCCTTATTTGCAAAAGGAGCAGTATGTACTGGATGACTTTTGTCATCCCTATTAGATATATGCTCCTTTGGATGCTAGATTTGCGAGCTAGGAGACGTGAGTGCAAATTCTTAAGTCCGTTATTTTTTTTTATTTGACATTAATCAGATCACTGAACTTCTTTGGGCCTAAGTGTCCTCATGTGTAAAAAGGTGGCACAGTGAGGGTATAGACTGCATGATCTTGTAGAGCCTTTTTCGTTCTAAAATCTTAGTTCATATAAGTACACCACTAGCACTGCTCAAAATTTGGAATCCCCCCTCCCTGATATTGAGCCACTGTCTCTTGCCCTTGCTTGGCCCTGGTATTATTTCCCTTATCCAGGAATTCAGTTTTGACCAAGAACTCCTCAAGAAGCTTTTCCTGAAATTATTCTGCTTTTCCAGGAAAGTCTTTGTAGTTCCATCACTGTCTCTTAACACTATCATCTCTGTGGTCAAGTGCTTCTTTTTCACCCAGAAACTCATGATTCTCTGGAGAAAAAAAGCTTCTCTGTGAGGCTCTTGGTTTTTATGTTAACTTTCCTTTTTAACAGGGCAGTTCCCAGAATATGTCTTAATTTTATAATAGCAAATGATTCTCAAAAGCCATAATGCAGATAATCATACTTAATGTAGTGTCAGTTTGTCACCAGTAAGGCAAAGGACTTTCACATCCTATCAAAGGAACATTATCAATGTCAAAGAAAATAAAAGGTCCCAGATATGACTACAAATAGGGATGTTTATACTTTCTATAGGAAGATATCTTATATATCAGAACAAAACTATTTAAATGTTTTAACCTTGCCCAGACTCCTTCTGTTCACAACCTCCATGCCACAATATGGAACATGAGTATGATTTTTTAAAAAGAAAGTAATACAGATTCTATCCTTTCCTGAAGTATGACAGGATCTGAAAAACTTCTGATTTTCTTTCTCTTCATGTCTGTATATGTGGCTTATTTTTTTTGCATTTTTCTAGGCAGTACTCTTAGACAGTGTTGTGATTCAGTCATTTTCAGTAATGTCACTCTTTATGACTCTAAGGGGTCATTGGTAAAGATATTAGAACTTATTTTATAGTTGAGGAAACTGAGGCAGAGGGTTGTGTCTTGCCTGGGGACACACATCTAGTAAGTATCTAAAGCCAGATTTGAATTCAGATCTTCCTCACTCCAGGTTCAATGTTCTATCCACTGTACCACCTAGGTGTCCTCTACCTGATGGTATAATGAAAACTTACAAATATCTACTCTATGTCTTACCTCATCTTTAGTACTATACATTAAAAGACAAGGCTTACCATGTTTGAAATTTATTTTTCCCAAAATAAAATTCAAGTTACTATCAAATTAATTGTAGATGAAAAGGAACCTTTTTTCTGTGTTTAATGAATACTTTTCAAGAGCAAATGGTCATGAACTGGAATTTTTATATATCCAGTTTTGGAAACTAAGAATAATTATACTGGGACTGCTTTGCCTCACTAGTGTCCTGTGCACTGGGCCCTGAATGTAGAAAATGATTAAGAATAATTTGTTTTTGGTGAAGTGAAATATCTATTTTTTCTTTGGTGTTTTTATCTTAAGGACCTTTAAATTACATTAATTACTATTGTTTAAAGTACTATCAGCTATATGGATTTCCAAGAATTCTCTCTTTTAAAGAATTCTTCCTTTTTAAAGGTCTTCCATTCCTTTGGATGGCAAGGTTTTGAAATTAAAATTTACCAAATGCCAGAATTGTTGTCACCTAGTCTTCATTACAAAACCCCAAGGTTAAATCTCCATGAATAAAATAATATATAACTTGTAACTATAATATGTTGAAGATTCAAATTCATAAAATTTCATTTAATAGCTTTTAGATGACAATAACCAAATTTGCAGGATAGATAAATAGATAGATAGATAGATAGATATAGATACACACACACACACAATACTATGAATATAAAAGGATCCAGACACATCCTTGAAACACATTCCTCATTCTATTCAGATCATGTCCCCAGATGCCTTAATTACCTGGATTGTAGGGATGCAAATTCCAGTAGGTAGTAAGCCAAAAGCTTACTTACCAGACTCAAGAATTCATTGACTTAAGTACAAACTAAACAGATCATTGACCTCAGGATTCAGCTTCTGTAGCACACATGCTAATCTTCAAACTAAGTATAATGGTACACTGTGCATTGATGAATAAGGCTTGAATGATATCTCTAAATGCATTCTATTTGTATATCACAACATACAACTAGAAAACACCTACTAAGGAAAAAAAATGCAGTCAGCACCAAATGACAAAACCTTCCAGGTGTGGTGTTTCCTAATAAGTTAAGCATAATCTAACATCACAGAAACAGATAGGCAAATCTATTTACACAAACATTGCACCTTCAGAGAGTAGTGAAAATGATAAGTAGTATAATGAAATAATTTCGAAAATTAACAAAAAAATCTGTCTAAATAACATTCATTTTTGGAGAGCAATCTGGAACTATGCTCAAAGGGCTATAAATAATTTCATACCCTTTGACCCAGTAATACCACTTCTAGGGTTGTAGATCAAAGACATCATAGAAGTGGGAGGAAGACCCATATGTCCAAAAATATTCATAGCAGCTCTTTATGTGGTGGCAAAGAATTGGAAATTAAGGGGATGCCCATCAATTGGGAAATGGCTAAAAAATAGTGCTATATGAATACAATGGAATACTATTGTGCTGTAAGAAATGAGGAGCATATGGACTTCATATTTACCTGGAGAGTCTTATATTAACTGATGCTGAGTGAGAAGAGCAGAACCAGGGAAGCAGGAGACATTTGTACACAATTACAGACAGAACACATGTGTGATGACCAACTTTGAAAGACTAGACTCTTCTCAGCAATGCAGGGTTATAACACAACTCCAAAAGTCTCATGATGGAGAGAGATATCTACATTCAGAGAAAGAACTAGAAAAACAACAACAACAGAGTTTGAATGAAGTTTGAACCAAACTACATGCTCTCTTTCTTTTTCTGGTTTGGATTTGTTTCCTCTTTCCCATTGATCATTCCGTCTGATTCAATCCTTCTTTATAACCTGACTAATGTCTAATGTGAAAGTATTTGCAGATCCCGTACTTGATTGAATGCTGCCATGAGGGGAAAGGGAGAAAGGGGGAGAAAATTCGAAACTCAGGAAATTGTAGAACTGAATTTTGTAAACTAAGACTAAACAAGCAAATTAATAAAGACCAAAAGATTTTTAAAAAATAATATCCATTTTATCTATCAAAAATTGTTGTAAAGTTCAAATAAAATGATGTAAACAGATACCCCAACCTTAAAATATCAGTTTATTATTTTATAATTAGTTCTGAGCAAGTTACTTATTTAATAAAAGTATTACTAATAAAATTTTAATATTAACAATGTATCTTTTATCAGTATTGTGTACTCATTGTTTTCATTTTCAATAGAGCCCAAATAGAAATGTTCTGAAAACTTTACATGGCTGTTATTTTTTACATTTAATTTTCTTGATAGCATGGATAAAAAATGACTGCATTTTAGCTGAATATACATTTTAAAATATAAAGTCATCTATAAGCAATCGGAAATTGTCCTTTTTACTAATCCAGTTCTAGACAGGGCAAAGTTAATATGAATTTTATCCACTTCTCCATGATTTCAATCTCTGCTGTTAGATCTCTATTTTTTTCCTATTTCATATAGCTTGGAGTTTAGGAGTATTTGATATCTCTATTCTTGCCTCTGTGGATCATTGTTATGGCCATGATTTTGGAGACAAATATTCAGACCATATTTGTCCAGTTCCAAAATAGCTTACTGGTTAATTCTTCAAAATATTTTGGGTATATATATATATATATATATATATATTTTTTAGAAAGGGGATTTGTCATATATCAGTCTATGAAAAAAATGAAAGCTTGTGTTTAATTATCATAACCACATCTTGTGAGGTATTTAACAGGTGTCAAAATTTTACAACCTAATATGATATCTTACACAGTTTTGACCATATCTATACATATTCTATACTCCTTACTGAGCCCAGACATTCTAAGGTCAATTATTGAGTAATTTCTCACAGCAATGACCTGGTGCTGAAGTGTCATAACAAAGTTATATGTTTTCACAAAGAAATTTACATGACACAATCATATAGATGAGTTTATGCAGCTATTGAATAAGAATGGTAGCCCTCTTGTCTCTTAGCCATTTCATAGGCTGTGTCTAGAAGTGAATAACTTTTCATATTATTTGATAAATCCTGACTTCATTATTGCTTGATGAAATTATATTTACTTTTTCCAAAACTACTTCTGTAGGTTTGGTAATGTTTATCATGTATTCTATCTGTATTCCTCTTTTGGGGCAAGAGCATGATAATGATACTGTAATTTTCTAAGTGTGATGCATCTTTCTTTTCACTAATAATGTAAACATACTAGTTATCTGTGCATTATGGTCCATTTACATGTCTAAAATATTAAATTCAGTGTTATACAAGTGTAAGTATATATTTTCCTACTGAAACAAAGCATGGGGAATTTGTTTTTTATGGTTATAACAAATGTCAAACTTTGTCTAATGACAGTTTTGAAATAATTGATCTGCTAATCAGATAATGATAATGACAATGATGATTTGTTTTCATATTTTAACGATGTGAACATAGAAATAATGCTAAGACAAGTGAATATCATCCATGATTCTTTTACATTTAATATATAGATGCATAACAATGTCAGTTATGTTTGAAAAAATCAATGTCACATTTGAAATGTTTTTTTTTAATTTTCTTCTTTTTTACTTTCTTTTCTTTTCAATATTAATTAGTATGCATGAGTTATGGAGTCTGAAATAAATATTTTCAGTGACCTGAGACTATTTCATTTCTCCTTCTTCATATTTTAGTGACTCTCATATGATATCTCTTACTTTTGAAAATATAGACTTATTTATGAAATGACTTTTGTTGCAGTTGTTTGCTACTTTTCTTTTTAAATCATTACTCTGCACTGGTTGGCAATACAATGTTTTGTGACTTGGATCTGAGAGGATTTTTAACAAAAGATAGCTTCAAGTCCTAGCCTATAATTGTTGAGATGTTTCCATTTTTATTACAAATTAGTATTGAATCAAAAGTTTATCTCATCTCATGAACAATTAAATTCAGAAAGTACTTTTTTTTAATTTTCCATCATAAATCCAACTAGCATCCCAATTATAATAAAATGTAATGATTTAAAAGACATTCAACTCTTATCATAATTTTTTACATAAAACTTGGTAGAAAGTTGCTTCTAAAAAATTCTGATCTAACACTCAGAACCACATGTGGTTGCCATTGGCACAATGAGACCCATATTAAAAATGTGAAAATATTAAGGAATGCCATCAATCTTCCATTAAAACAGTACCATTGGGAGATTACATTAGTAAATTGATATATTCAGTAGAAAGTATGAATATCATATTGATGAATTAGAAACAAAAAAATACTATAGAAAGGAAACCAGAAAAAAGATAATGGAGGGGTAATATGATTTCATATCTTCTTTTTCAAGCTTATGACTTAAGACATTTCTGGAGGAGACACGTTTACTTATATCAGAGAACAACAGATGTGTTGGGATGTGGTGAGAATTTTCTCTCCCTTTTCCTCACTTGCCATGTTGCTGGATATACTGGACCAACACTGAATCTGTTGAAGAATAAATACCACACTTTAGAAAGAAACAGATACAGAAAAATATAAAATGACCTCAAGGAGAATGAGTACTAGAAATCAAGAGTCAGGGCGTAGAGAGGACCAGGACGTAGAAACCCAGTGTGAGGAGCCTATACATACATACATACATACATACATACATACATACATACATACATACATACATATACATGCATACATACATACATACATACATACTTATATATATATAGAGAGAGACAGAGACAGAGACAGAGAGACAGAGAGAGACAGAGAGAGACAGAGAGAGAGCGACAGAGAGAGACAGAGAAAGAGAGAGAGAGAGAGAGAGAGAGAGAGAGAGAGAGAGAGAGAGAGAGAGAGAGAGAGAGAGAGAGTTACCATGCCTTAAAGTACAGAAGTTTTCAGTTGTCTTTGTCATAAAGGTACACTATATCTATGCCTCACTATCATTATATTCTAAGTTTGATCTCATTCTCATTATGTATACTGTATCTATCTATGGTATTGTTTACTCAAGAATTAATGAAGTTAAATTTTTTGTAGTAATTGTTCCTAATAATTGATCTTTAAAAATGATTTAACTGGCGGAGCCAAGATGGCGGAGTAGAAACAGCTCTTCCAAGCCTCTCTGCCCCCAGATTCTCCACAAACTATGTAAAAAAGGACTCTGAAAATCTTCTGGAGCCCCAGCACCCACAGAACGACACAGAGAAGCTAACCTCCCGCTGAGGACAGCCCAGCACCCTGCAGGAAGGACCAGCGCAGTGGTCTGGGAGCCCGCAGCGCGCAGAGCGCAGGAGCCGAGCCGAGCCCAGGTCCACGTGAGCCGAGGTTTTAGCCCCAGGGCGGCAGGGCCAGCAGCCGGCTGGAGGAACCCCAGAACACCAGGAACTGTGGAGACGCCAGAATTATCAACATAGACTTGCCTAGGACAAAGTAAGAGGTTAGTGTCCTATGGACTTTGGGACCTGTATTTGGGGAATGCGTCAGCTCCCTCCCCTGGGGGCTAGAAGCTGCTGAGGAGACACTCCACTGTGTAGTTTTCAGAGGCATTTCCGGCTCCCAGCCTAAAAATCTTGGGGAGATCCAGCAATCAGTCTTGGGGGGTAATCGCTCTTGCTTTAACCTCCCTGGATCTGGATTGTGATCTAGGGTGGAAGTTGTGGGTGGGTTTACAGCTTGCCAGAAACGGAAGTTGCCCCCCACACGTTCGGGACGAAAATTCCTCTATCTGGCCTTAAAGCCATAGTGTGGCAACAAGCCCAAAAAGTCAAGCAATTAAGTGGCAACATGCCAAGGCAAAGGAAACAGAAAAATGCAACCCTAGACTCCTATTTTGGGGGCATAGAGCGGGAAATGGACTGTGAGGTCAGAAGTCCTGCTCCAAAAGCCCCAGGGGAAAACATGAGCGGGTTGCAGGCCACAGAGGACCTTAAGAAGGACTTTAAAAATCAAATAAGAGAAGTGGAGGAAAAATTAGAGAGAGAAATGAGAAGGATGCAGGAAAAGTATGAAATGAGGGTCAACAGCCTGACTGAGGAAAACAACACCTTAAAAAATAGACTAGCTCAAATGGCAAAGGAGGCCCAAAAGGGCAACGAGGAGAAGAATGCCTTAAAAAGTCGAATTTGCCAGATGGGAAAAGAATCTCAAAAGTTCACTGAGGAGATTCATTCTTTCAGAGTTAGACTGGAGCAAATGGAAGCTAATGACTTTATGAGAAATCAAGATGCTGTTAAGCAGATCCAAACAAATGAAAGAATAGAAGGCAATGTGAAAGATCTCATGGGAAAAACCACTGACCTGGAAAATAGATCCAGGAGAGACAATTTAAAAATTATTGGACTACCTGAAAGCCATGATCAAACAAAGAACCTAGAAATCACCCTTCAAGAAATTCTCAAGGAAAACTGCCCTGATGTTTTAGATCCAAAGGGCAAAATAGAGGTTGAAAGAATCCACCAATCACCTCCTGAAAAAGATCCCAGAAAGAAAACTCCCAGAAATATTATAGCCAGGTTCCAGAATCCCCAGATCAAGGAGAAAATACTACAAGCAGCCAGGAAGAAACAATTTCAATATTGTGGAAACACAATCAGAATAGCCCAGACCTGGCAGCTTCTACACTGAGGGATCGAAGGGCATGGAATATGATATTCCAGAGGGCAAAAGAACTGGGAATGAACCCAAGGGTCACCTACCCAGCAAAACTGAGTATTTTGTTTCAGGGGAAAATATGGTCATTCAGTGGAATAGAGGACTTTCAAGCATTCTTGAGGAAAAAACCAGTTGAATAGAAAATTTGACATCCAGACACAAGAAGCAAGAGATGCCTGAGAAGGTAATCAGGGAAAAGAAATCAAAAGGAACTTATCAAAGTTGAACTATTTACATTCCTATATGGAAAAGCAATAACTGTGACTGATGATATCTTTCTCACTATGAAAATAATGGAAGAAGTGTGTGGTCATATGAACACATATGTGAATGTGCATGTATATGGTTACAATTATATATGGATAGAGGGCATAGGTTGAATTTGTTGCGAAGGGAGAATACTCAAGGGATGAAATTATGAGGTGAGAGAAGAAAGTGGCAAGAGGAGATGGGGAGAGACATGGTAGGGTAAACTATCTCATGTAGGGGAAGTGGGTGCAAAGGAGGGGGGAATAAGGAAGGCTAAAAAGGCAAAACCACATTCTCATTGAATTTGGTTCAGGGAGAAAATGACATACATACTAAATGGGATATCTCAACCTGCAGCAGGATAGGGGGAAGGGGGATGAGAGGAGGGATGATGGAAGGGAGGGCATCCTTGGGTGAGGGGAGGTTGGAAGTACCCACTATAGAAGAGGGACAGGATCATGTAGGGAATGGACCAGGTGGGGGGTGGGATGAGTGGGAGGGAATTATAAGCAGCCTTGTACAATAAAATCTTTATTATGATTCTTTTTCTTGTATACTATGTACAGTGTACAAGACAGATTAAGATAATAATTAAGATAATAAAAAATTAAGATAATAAGACAAAAAAAAATGAATTAACTAAGAGCTAGTTGAGTACACTGCCTGATTGTTAGTGTGAAGCACAAGGTGGGAGGTTCATGAGATATAATAGGAACAGTATAACCTCATAGTATAATGTTACCCATATAATTTGAGGTAGAAGTCACATTCTGGGGACTTAAATATATGTAAGCATAAAAGTTAAGCATAGGGTTCTAAGAAATGATATTTCCAAGACTCTTGAAGGCAAGGTAGTAGATTGTTTTTATCAGGATCTGGGTAGACTTGGTGCTTAAGGTGGTGGTAATTTGACTTGCCTATATAGGCTATTTGCCTCGGGAGACCTTGCTGCTTTAGTTCTTCTATTTTGCTCCACTTGATAGATAGGGATATCTCCTTTTTCACCTAGATTCCCTGGATGATGACTATGGGGGAAGGATTAGAAATAGGACCAGCAGCCTAAGGAATGAAGCCACAGCACTTCTATACCCAAGGCTCTTAGATTCAGAGTCCTGGGCCATCTTAATCAAGGTATGAGAGGAGTATTAACTAAGGGGGCAGGAGTGGTGATTTGATTTGCCTGGCACATGCTCCCTTCTGTCACTTCCTCAGTGTGCCTTCCTGCTTAAATTAGATTATTTACTGATTAATTGCACATTATTCTTCCAGTCAGCTGGACTTGGAATCCCAGTCATCTCGATGAAAAGTTGCTTAAGTCAATTATGGATCTGACATGCCTCAAGTCAATTATCATCATTCCTTAATGGAACTAATTATGATTTTCTAAATAATAATAAAATTGAACTAAAACATGGTCTGCATCATTTACTGTAAATGGGATGATATAAAGCTTTATAGCTTAACCACAAAGGCAGTGTACATAGCTACTTGATCATGTAGATTTGTTCCTTAATGATATCAAATTTATTAATTGGCATCTATAAGGGTAAAACACTTGATATATGTCAATGAAACACATGAGTCAAAGACTTTGAGCTTGAATCCATATATCAAATTAAACCAATAGATGAAGGTAATATCATAAATACCTAGCTACTTTTTCCCTAGAAGCTTAATGGAAAGACTACATCTAGACAGTTAAGACCTATGCAATGTTTACAATAAAATACATTTTTTGAACTCAAAGATGAACCTGAAAAGATTTGTAAAGTATCCAAAGAAAAGCTGAATAATATTAAAGGAAAACAGAGCCCAGCAACTTAAGGAAAGATTAGCACTTCCATGCCACAAATTCAAAAAGGAATGATAGATATTATTAAAGCACAAGATAGTGATGTCAAAAACATACAGAAATACCTTTGAAGGAAGAAAAAAATACTTTACCCTGCAATATTAAAGGCTTGTAACAAGAATAATCAGATGGTCATACATGGCTGAAAGTCATAAAAAATGGATGTCATGAGAATTTGTTTCTTAAAATGCAGAGACTTATGATGATAATTTATGGCCGCTTCATTTTCTCCATAAAATTCCTAAAGGTTAATTCTTGAGGAGCCCAAGGTTAGTAATCAATTGAGATGATACAAGGAAGAAGTATGAAGTAATTAATACAACACTGCCATTTATAAGCATTTCCATGTACCAAACACCTAGCAAGACACAGTTATTAATGTTTTTACGTCAGAAGCTTATTATCTTTTACAGAATGTCAAATGACAAATGTGTATAATACACATACACACTTCCTGGGGAAATCGACAGAGATTGAAGGGAAAAGGGAAAGAAAGAGAGAGACAGAGAGAGACAGAGAGTGAGGCAGAGAGACAGACACAGAGAGAGACAGAGAGACAGAGACAGAAACAGAGAGAGACAGAGACAGAGAGAGACAGACAGACAAACAGAGAAACAGACAGAGACAGACAGACAGAGAGACAGAGAGAGACGGAGACAGGGAGACAGAGAGAGACACAGAGAGAGAGACAGAGAGAGACACACACAGAGATAGAGGAAGACAGAGAGAGACAGAGACAAACAGAGATAGAGAGACAGACAGAACAATTTGAATGGATGAATCAAATGACTTGGGTGCTTAGATATTATGGTGCATGGGGAAAAAGACTGAGATATTGACAATATTCTTGATTGTGGGAATATTGAAGAGCATCAGTACTCTGCATTTTTCCTAACTTAGTCAAAGCATTTTGTTTCTTATGCTTATGAATAATTGGATTATGGACATATGAACAGTCAACCCACAGCCATATTCATGAACCAAGCTAAGTATTGCTGACAAATCTATAATCCTATGAAGAGATTGATGAGACAAAGGATAAATTGAGATAGTACAATGCTGAGGGAACGAGGTAGAGAGTTTAAAAAACGATTCATAAATTTAGTCAGTCAACAAAAGAGTATGAAGTTATAGTTAGTGGGGCAAAGTGACTTAGTTGTGATGGGGCATTCTGGACAAAAATAATGCAAGCTGAAAAGTTGATTTTCATTGGCCCCAGGAAGGAGAATTATTCTACTTCTGGTTTCCTCATGATCTTTGCAGTAATGTCAAGTTCTCTAGCAGCATAAGAATGCTACAAACCTGATTTCGTGTTGCCCACTCCTTTGTCCTCCTAGCATAAAAGAGAAATAAATCTAAATTGATATAAAGTTTTTTTTTTTTTCACAGACCATAAGCTCAACACAAGTAAAGCTTTGTCCATGGACTGCTGATTTCTGTAAAGGTCAAGGACCATGAGTTGGAAGTTTTTTTTTTTTTTTTTTTTGGTTTTCTTTTTTTTTTTTTTTGCTGGGGAAGAAAAAGATGGTTGCTGGGTACAAAGTATTTGAGAAATACCGATCTTTATCCAGTCTCATCATAGTGTCCAGGTAGTAGTATATTGGTTTCCTTAGAACTTTTTAGTCAGTACCTGTACCAGGTTTTCTTCACTATCAATATCTCATTACGATGTTACCTCACACTGAAAACTTACCCTTGTTCCGGAGAAGCTACCTGGTTTAACAGCATCTTGGCCTGAAAACATCAATTGTTATTCACCAAATTTCCAAATTCCAAATTTGGCTCTGTGGGCATAGTCCTTTATATAAGGATTGAGAGATTCTCTTCCACTCCACACATTTCAATATCCTACAGATTAGTCAGATTACATTACAGCTAAGAAAGAGATCTTTTCCATAAGATTTCTGACAATAGAATTGGCTGTATATAAATAAGGGTAACATGTTTCATGACAACAAACAAGAAGATATATTCCGAGGACAGTAGGTGGTGCAGAAAATGGAGCTCTGACACTGAAATAAGGAGGACCTGATTTCAAATCCAGCCTCAGGCACTTGACACTTACTAGCTGTGTGACTTTGGGCAACCAACTAACTTTGCCCAAATTGCCCTACTTTCCCTCTTCAAAAAAATAAGCTCAGATTATTAAATAATTGGCTTAGTTTCAGGAAGATTGGAAGGTGATCTATAGGATTTATGATTATGCTTTTTACATTTGTCTCTGACTTATTTTTCAGAGATATGCATAATGCTGGTCCATAAAGGAAAAATGTGGAGTAGGCTTCTCCCTTTTTCTGGGACAATAGTCATTTTTTGCTAATGTTGACTGTCTTGATGAACTTGAACAATGTACAGGATGATGTACTTGGATTCAATGATTCACTATAGTTGCCTAGGGTTTAAAGGATATGGTTCACATCACCAAATATTTTTTTTGTTAGTTTGGGGAACTTGATCTTGGAAGATAGCTTCATTCATAAGATGATTTTGTGTGTATCTTTCTTCTGATATCTTCCTAATTAGATGTGTACCTTGAGAACAGTGTGTATGTTTGAGTACATGTATGTACATGTATATATGTGTTGCCTTTCTTTGCATAACCAATGTGGAATTCAGTTCTTGCCAAATAGTAAGCATTTAATAAATTGACTTATAGACTACATGACTAAATGACTGGTTTAGTGGAGACTGGTGTATAGGAAGAGGAGTAAAAAAAAAACACTATAGGGATTCTGCTGTAAAGATCTTATTCCATATCCTAACTGACATGCTCAGCCCATGAAGCAATTAACAATAGTATTGGCCAGAGCCATCACCAAGATATTTATAACAATAATATTTCATGCTTATAACCCTATCCCTTTGAATTCATTTAAACTATACTTAAAAGACACTTGTGTCCTTGGTCAGAGAGAGGCAGGCATTGTTGTGAAATGGCAAGTACACCGGTTCTGGAGGCAAACTTTTGGGTTCAAATTGTGGCTCTGATAGTCATCACCTGTGTGAGTCTGGTTTCAGTTTACCCCCCTAAGCCTCTGTTTTCTTATCTGAAAGAGGGGCTGGACTATATGATTTTAAAGTTCTTTTCCAGATATACAGCTATGAACCTAAGAGAAAGAATATGGACACAGCAGAATTAAACTATTCTGTCAGGTCTGGATCTAAAAAACATAGACTGGCCTTTTTATGCATATCAGGACAATGCTTTCTTAACTCTGTTTGATGCTGAATAAAAATCAGAAGGTTTTTGGAACTGCTGATGAATGAAATATGACTTAACCTTATTAAATTGCCATAAAAACCATGCTTATAATCTGGGAGATGGGAAAACTTCCATTCATAGTGAATTAAATGGGTCAGGGAGATTCCATTTCTGCCTTCTTAACCTGACCTTCCTAGCAAAAAACATCCAATTGGAGCTGGATTAAATATGTATGCCTCATTTAGCACTTTTCAAGTCAGTAGTAGTTGGTATTTTCCCCTTGCAGGTGAGATTTACCAACAGAAACACTTTTTTGCCAGAATCATAGTTGAGATCCTAAGTAATAAGTTATTCAATTTACAATGCCAAGGGATTCCAATTCACACAGTTAGTACCAATGCTTGCAATTAAAGCAAGATGTAATTATCTTTAAATTAATATCAATACCACCAGAAACAGTGTTTTGTTTATAGCTGTAGCACAATAAACAGTCAGGTTTCCAGGGAATAAATTCCCAAATTCATTATTTAAATTCTGTACAGGCAGCCTATTTAACATTTTTATTACTTTCCAAACACTGCCACCCTTCCAGTTCTTATGAACTATAGTGTATCCATGTGTTTTTAAATTCACAAGGCCTATTCAGAGTATCACACTAACTCTTTAATACACTTCTTAGAGAAATAATGCCTTCACACTTGGTGGATGGGGAGAAAATGACTCGGATACATTCAGATGAGTGTTTAAAAGTCTGTGTAGATTTTAATCACAAATAACTTGTAGTTTTAAAATCCAAATCCAATTTTCTAGGTATTACATTTGTAGGAACTCTAAATATCCAATGGCTTCTTCTTTCAATTTATTTTAGCTTCAAAATTCATGACTTTTAGGAGTCTGACATTGTTTTTATCTAGCTCAACATCTGCGAAGTAATTTTGGTTTTCTAGTTTAAGAGCTTGATTAATAACTGCTACACTTTAAAGTTGCCCCCACACACGTTCAGGATGAAGGTCCCCTGTCTGGTGGCAGGGTTCTACTGTGGCAACAAGCCCAAAAGTCAAGTAATTAAGTGGCATCATGCCAAGGCAAAGGAAACAAAATAAACAGAAAAATGAAACATTAGACTCCTATTTGGGGGGCAAAGAGGATCGAAGCATGGAACAGTCAGAGGACTGTGAGGTCAGAAATCCTGCTCCAAAAGCCCCAAAGGAAAATATGAGCGTGTTACAGGTCATAGAGGACCTTGAGAGGGACTTTAAAAATCAAATAAGAGAAGTGGAGGAAAAATTGGGAAGAGAAATGAGAAGAATGCAGGAAAAGTATGAAATGAGGATCAACCGCCTGACTGAGGAACACAACACCTTAAAAATAGACTAACTCAAATGGCAAAGGAGGCCCAAAAGGGCAATGAGGAGAAGAATGCCTTAAAAAGTCAAATTTGCCAGATGGAAAAAGAATCTCAAAAGCTCACTGAGCAGATTCATTCCTTCAGAGTTAGACTGGAGCAAATGGAAGCTAGTGACTTTATGAGATATCAAGATGCTATTAAGCAGATCCAAATAAATGAAAGAATAGAAAGCAATGTGAAATATCTCATGGGAAAAACCACTGACCTGGAAAATAGATCCAGGAGAGATAATTTAAAAATTATTGGACTACCTGAAATCCATGATAAAAGAAAGAACCTAGAAATCGCCCTTCAAGAAATTCTCAAGGAAAATTGCCCTGACGTTTTAGAACCAGAGGGCAAAATAGAGGTTGAAAGAAACCACAGATCACCTCCTGAAAAAGATCCCAAAAAGAAAACTCCCAGGAATATTATAGTCAGGTTCCAGAATCCCCAGATCAAGGAGAGAATACTCCAAGCAGCCAGGAAGAAACAATTTCAATATTGTGGAAACACAATCAGAATAGCCCAGGACCTGGCAGCTTCTACACTGAGGGATCGAAGGACATGGAATATGATATTCCAGAGGGCAAAAGAGCTGGGAATGAACCCAAGGGTCACCTACCCAGCAAAACTGAGTGTTTTGTTTCAGGGGAAAATCTGGTCATTCAGTGGAATACAGGACTTTCAAGCATTCTTGAGGAAAAAAAAAACAGAGTTGAATAGAAAATTTGACATCCAGACACAAGAAGCAAGAGATACTTGAGAAGGTAATCAGGGAAAAGAAATCAAAAGGAACTTATCAAAGTTAATCTATTTATATTCCCTACATGGAAAAACAATAACTGTGACTGATGAAACTTTTCTCCGTATGAAAATAATGGAAGAAGGGTATATGGTTACATCAATACTTATGTGAATGTGTGTACATATGTTTACAGTTATACATGGGTAGAGGGCATAGGTTGAATTTCTTGGGAAGGGATGATACCTAAGGGGTGAAATTATGAGGTGAGAGAGGAAAGTGGCAAGAGGAGACAGGGTAGGGTAAACTATCTCATGTAGAAGAAGCAAGGGGAAGTCGCTGCAGAGGAGGGAAAGAATAGGAAGGCCAAAAGGCAAACCACATTCTCATTGAATTTGGTTCAGGGAGAGAATAGCATACATACTAAATGGGATATCTCAATCTGCAGCAGAATAGGGGAAAGGGGGATGAGAGGAGGGATGATGGATGGGAGGGCATTCTTGGGGGGAGGGGAGGTTGGAAGTACCCAATATAGAAGAGGGACAGGATCAAGTAGGGAATGGACCAGGTGGGGGGGTGGGATGAGTGGGAAGGAATTATAAGCAGCCTTGTACAATATATCTACTATGGTAATATTTTGCATAGTTATACATGTAAAACACATACTGAATTACTTATCTTCCCAGAGGGAATGTGTGACAAGCGAGGAAGGGAATGGATCTGAAATTTGAGGTCTTAAAATTTAATGTTTAAATATATATAAAATTTTTTAAATGAACTTTTTGGGGGAGGATTAAAATGTGGGCAGTTTGGGCAAAAGTCCAAACTATCTCGAACCCATATTCAGAGATTTTAAAAGTTTTTCTTTCTCCCCTCCCTCTGCAAGATGGGACCCTTGAAGTTGTTGAGGGAAGAATCCCAAACCAGGCTGACATGTCAGAAACCAGCCTTCATTTGAATCATAGAACCACATTTGCTGAATAGTTTTCTTATTGACCAATATTTTTTCTCCCTTAGCCAAGAAAAAATTTCTTTGATGGACGAAGAGACATGCCATGGTCATATAAACACCCATATTATAACCATGTCCTTCAGGAATATGTTAGAAAAATATATAGTCTCCCAAATGAGAAGATAAAGGACATATTGAAGGTGATCAAAATTCTTTAAAAAGAATTTTATTGATATGCTTTTCACTTCTCATTAATTATCCCAAATATCTCTCCCTAAGAGCCATACCATGTGACAAATAATGTTTTGTTTTGGAGAGGGAAAACACGTCATCGTAACTGATCAATTCATTGAGAAAGTTTAAAAATATTGATAATGTGTAACACCTGTTGGCCTCCCTCTTCCACAAATGGATAGATTTGGAGTATCTACTTAGACCTTTTCATTCAAGTGCCACTTGATCTTAATATGTTTTTTTTTTGCATTTATATTTGTTGCTATAGTTTTGTTGCATTTATTTTTAAAGTGTGTCAGTTTCCATTTGCATTGCTATACAATGCATATATTTTTCTCTTTTCTCTGCTTACTTCACTCTGCATTAGTTCATATTGATCTTTCTACAATTCTCTATTTATTACACAAATCATTATACCAATACAATGTTACATTCAGGTACCACAATTAATTTAGTCATTTCCCAAACAATGAACCTCAACTTTGTTTTGAATTCTTAGCTATTAAAAATGAGGCTTTACAAATTTTGGAGTATGTAGGGTTTAGTTATGATGGCTTCCTTGGATCATAATTCCAGTAAGAGAGTCTCTGGTTAAAAGGGTATGGACATTTTAGGCACTTTTTTGCATGATTCTGAATGGCTTTCCAGAATGGTTGTATCAGCTCATGGCTCCACTAACAATGTATAAGTGTAGAGAACAGAGACGCAATGGTACAGAAAACAGCCTAACCAAACCCAGAATTTCCCTCCAAAACTTTAAAAGAATGGCTTAAATTGATTTATGCAGTAGAAGAGCAAAATAAAAGATCATTTTTCCATCCTAAGGCAACTTAGGAGGTTGACAGAAGTCTGTGACACCAGGGTAGAGGCTTGCTTAGAGTGTACATGGCAGTAGCACTAGTAGTCAGCAACAGTTTCCAAATCTGTTAGCCCAGAGATGTTAAGGGGATCAGTCAACTGGCCAGATAGAAATTACAGGCAACCTTTGGCTAGCACTGAGTGAAAGATCTGATGCATTTTGGTAATTATATTGTCAATATAAATTTCTGGGTCACAGTTCAGGTATAGAGAGGAATACTTGTGTTTTGGTCAAAAAGGAACAGCATCCTTGGCCCCAGTTTTAGGGCAGAAAGGAGCACTAGTTCTTGCAGCTACAAAAACAGGGGAACTGGTCACAGTTACAGAAACAAGAGGATCACTAGCACTAGTGGCTCCTAGTTCACAAAGGTAAACTTCCATGAGGCTTGGATTGAGTTGATGTGCTTAAAGTTTTAAGGAAAATTATACTGAAAGAAAATCAATACAAGAAAACACTATCATTTAATACAGTAACCAAGGTCAACATATTTCTTTTAGTACTTTTCCTTATATTGAAATGGCATTTTATAAAAGATGAATTTTTATAGGTTTCCTAAGTAATTACATCACACATTCATGCTGGAATATTTTGGGATTTCATCATTTTTACAAATTTTCTTTAAAGGAAGGTAACACATTACAAAAATGTTGTGACCCTTTATAATTTCTTGAAAGATGAGGTCTAAGCTCTTTTTTTGATCATGGCTTTCAGGTTGTCCAGTATTTTTAAAATGATCTCTCCTGGATCTATTTTCTGGGTCATTTGTTTTTCTAATGAGATATTTCACAATGTCTACTATTTTCTTTACTCTTTTGGTTTTGTTTTATTGTTTCTTGATTTATCATAAAGTAATTAATTTCCATTTGCTAGATTCTAATTTTTAAGGAGTTATTTTCTCCAGTGAGCATTTGTACCTCTTTTCTATTTGACCAATTCTGCTTTTTAAGGTATTCTTCTCCTCATTGGCTTTTTGAACTTCTTTCTGCCATTAAGGTTAGTTTATCTTCTTATGGTGTTATATTCTTCAGTATTTCTTTTTTTGCATGTCTCCTTTACCAAGATGTTATCTCATTTTTCTTGATTTTCTTGCATCACTATCATTTCTCTTCCCAGTTTTCACTCTGCCTCTCTTCCCCTATTTCCAAAATCATTTTTGAGTTCTTCCATTGCCTGTGACCAATTCTTATTTTTCTTAGAGGCTTTGGATGTAGGAGCACTAACTTTGTTGCCTTCTGAGTATGTTTTGATCTTCCTTGTTATCACAGTAACTTTCTGTGGTCAGGTATTTTTCTATTGCTTGCTCTTTCTCAAAGCCTATTATTTAAACTTTTTTGTTAAAATAGGGCTCTTCTTCTAGGGTGGAGGGCTCACCATTCCAAGCTTGAGGGGTTTTATGCAACTGTTTTCAGAGATACATCTAGCAGCCTCTAAATTTTCAAGCCTTCTAAGATGTTATGATGTTAAGAGAGGAGTGTTTACTACCCTACTGGCCTATGCTCTGTTCTGCGAGGAAACACAAGCACACTTTTCTGCCCTGGAACTATGAGGATAGTGCCATTTTGACTATATACTCAAGTTCCTGGATACTCTAGCTCCTCTTAGCCCTTGCACTGCCACCCAGGACTGCAACCTGGATACATATGGGCAAAGCAAGATAGTCCAGCCCCAAATGATAACAAAGATACATTGGAATCTCCATATGACCAGTTGTTTAACCCCATTTACTGTCTGTGGGCTGAAAGCTCTGGAAGCAGCACTTGCTACTGCTGATTCAGTCAGTCAAAAGACCATGTCCTGGTTTGCTGGGGATAGGGCTGTGCTGTCACAGCCTACTCTCAACTGTGCACCACTCTCCCTGGAATCTGACAGACCTTTCCTGCAAGCCTTCTAAGTTGTCTTTGGTGTCTGTGATTTGGGAGGTCTATAAACTGCCACTGCTGCCAAGGTCTGCTCTTGGTTTGCTGGGGCTTGGTCTCTGTGGTCATGGCTTGTGCTGGACTATGCTCTTCTTTCACTCTGGTGCAATAGATTTTTCCTGCCAACCTTTAAGTTGTCTTGGATTGGAAAATTGTTTTATTCGGTTTCTGTTGTGGGTTCTGGTTCTCTAGAATTTGCTTTGAGTCATTATTGAAAGGTATTTGTTCTGGCATTTTGGTCTGATTGATTTCACCTTTTTTTTCTTTCTCATGTTTTTTTTTTCCCATCTGTTGTGATTCTTCTTTCACAACATTATTTATGAGGAAATATGTTTAACATGATCATATAGCAATCTGTATCAGATTGCTTGTTATCTTAGAGAAAGATGGTGATGAGAGTGAGTTAGAAAAATTTGGAACTCAAAATTTTACAAAAATGGATGTTGAAAACTATCATTATATGTAATTGGAAAATAGTATTAAGAAAAAAAATAGAAGTTGTAATGTTAATATTTTTAAAATGCTGTACCATCCTTTATATCACTGGCATAAATACAACCTCATCATTGTCATTTTTATATTATACTGCAATGTATTTTTGTTAATAGTTAATATTTTATTGATTATATTTGCATTAATATCCCTTGATGATATTTGTCACTATTATTTTATTTAACCTCTTTTAAGTTTGAGTATGGGTACAATAGTTGCTTCAGAGAAGGAACATAAGAATATTGATTTAGAGTTGGAAAAGACCTTAGAAGTTAATGACATTGCTTCCAATTCTAAATCTCTAATCGTATGATCTTATGATCCATCTATCAAACAAATGCAATCCTGAAATTCAGACTTAAGAAAGATGAAGTATGAAAAAATATGGAATATTATCAGTAAGAAACAATTTGGGCAAGAATGTTCTTTCTCTACTTTTATAAGCAGATTCTGTAGTATGTTATTTTTTTAGGTGTTTAATAGAAATCAATTAAAAAAAATCTATCTTGATATTAGTATCCCTTCCCTCCTCCACCACTTCCCAATTTGTTTATGTTTTAACCAATTTCTCTAAGTAAAACTGGGTTGTTTCAAGTCTATTTCCTGTGTTGCTGAACTGGATATTTTATTCCATTCATTTATCTTCTAGCTGTACTCCTTTGGATTCTTTCCATCATGCTCTAGGAGCCTCTTCATCCTGGAAGATTACTTCAGTTCTTTAACTTATACTTCACCAGTACCCTCTGCTCCAGTGCCCCTCCCTTTGGATGAAAGGTAGAGAGCTCCTCCAAGGGCCTCCATTTAAAGAAAGTGTCTTTACTATACATGTCTTCAAATTCTCTGGACTTCTCCAACTTCCCTTCCCCCCCCCACACACACTTTATATTTGCTTTTTATAGAAAGGGATGGTTTTAGATTTATATTGTGCTCTTTATACCACATGCTAGCCTATAAGAGACATTCAGACCATATTGAAGATAATTTATCTGAATTAATGTATCCTTTTTAGGTAACAGTTTAACTTTTTTTAACAGATGGTCAGAGGGGGTAAAGGTTACTTTGAGCACTTAACTATTTAATCATTATGAAAAAATTGTTTATTTGTAAAGCAAAAAGCATTCTTTAACCTTCACAATTTAAAGAATAATACAGACTCTAAGAATAAACTGAAATCCCCATTTCTTTATTTTGCTAGTTTGCTTTTTTCCTTGTTAATAAATTGGTCATAGGTCAATTTCCTCCAACAAAGTGAAATTATTCTACATGTTTTATGGCACCAAGGAGTCTTGCTGAGATTTGTTAGTTACTAAATAGGGGCGAACAGAACATTTCCTTTTTCAATAAATATTTCTGATCTAAACCAAAAAAATTCTATCCAATGACCTGCATGAGCTGAAGTGATTGTGTTAAAGAAAAATGTACCCCTAGTCATGTGGAATTTGACTTTAAGTGGGGTCAGTAATCTGTTATGTTTCTTAACCTATAGGACTTCTGAGTCTCTATCAGTCACAGGAAAAGAATCAAGGAATATTTTCTTTAAAATACAACATGTAGGGACGGCTAGGTGGTGCAATGAGTAGAGCGTCGGCCCTGGAGTCAGAAGGACCTGAGTTCAGATCCGGCCTCAGACACTTAACGCACACACAAACAAAAACCTAGCCATGTGACTTTGGGCAAGTTAACCCCAATTGCCCTCCAAAAAGCAAAAAAATAAGAATAAAAATAAAATAAAATACATCATGTAGACATTTTCCATTTATGAAGGTCTTTTTTTTTTAAATTTCCTGTTTTTGTTCTGACTTTTCAGTCATGTCCTATATTTGTGACCCCATTTGAGGTTTTCTTGGCAAAGATACTGGAGTAGTTTGCTATTTCTTTGTCTAGGAGATCCATTTTTTTTCAAACAGTCAGATGTTAAGGGACTTGCCCAGGGACAAACTGTTAGGAATTGTCTGAGACTGGATTTAATCTCAAGTCTTCCTCACTCCAGGCCCACTCCTATATCCACTGAGGTACTACTAGCTGCCTCTATTTTTTATTTCCTATAAGGAAATATTTATGTGTATTCTTTTTGAGGGGACAATTGTTTTAGAATCATTAGGTTGCCAAGTTGGTTTAGCATTATTAAAGAAATGGTGGATTATCCATGACAAAGTTTTAATTTCATACAAATTTTCTCCTGCCATCTGGCATGCTTGTAAATAATTGGTTCTCCACTCTCTAACATTCTCTGTTATCAAGCAGAGTATGCAGTAGAGAATGCAAACTAATTTATACAGTTGAGACAGAATAATTAAAAAGGTAAATCTTCTAGAGGAGGATATTCTAAATATATATTTTAAAATTATGAACTATTTTGAAATCTTTGCTCCACTGCCTTCTTCCAGCTCATCGTGTACATGTGCATATACATTTGTGCATTTCTAAAAATTGTAAACTCCTTCAAAGTACAAATACATTACCATTATATACAAATATGCAGGTGTAAACATACATAGATATGTACATGCATGTATATATGTACATATTTGTGTGTGTGTATCTTCAAGTAGAGACCATAATATATGTTGAGTAATTGGCTTTAAATAGCTAATAATCTTATAAATATGTGACATTCTGATATGTAATCATGTCCCTCTTCTGCTTTTGAATTGCTGATCTCCCTTTGTTGAAATGAGTCATGGGAACTGTAGGGTTGTTTTATTGCAAGGAGGCCCCTACCAAGGATAGTAATAGTTTAGAGGATTTTACAGGCTTCCTCCAGGGGTGGAATTTTATAGGGCTCTCTAGAGTCAAGATTTTAAAAGCCATCAAAATGTAGGTGGTTTAACTAGGATTTTTGAGCTGTATTTTCCCCCTTTCCGGGAAAGGCAGAAATCAAGATAGAATTTAAGTTTGTTGTCACAGATCTATGTGGAAGGATTTTTCCTATCCCGTTTATGGGCTACAGTAGAAGTCTTTGTTTTACTTTGTCAAAATTATAACCTTTAGATTCAGACTCCTTTACCTAGTTTTCTAGTCTGGATGACCCCACAAAGATATTATTATATTTATCTCTTCTACATCACACTACAACAAAACTGGGGTATTCTGTGATATACCTCCCCTCAAACTCTTTCCATGGTCCACTAATTTCTGCTTCCATATCTTTGCTTATGTTGCACCTTATGTCTGCTGCCCTCTTCTTTGAAAGCATTTTTACCTTTTAAAGCCCAAATAAATACAACATTATCCATGGGCCCTCCCTCTCTTCTTCCCAATAATAATGACCATCAACCTACCTAATATTTAAAATTTATTTTTCTATTATCTAAAGCACTTATCATCCATTACTCTATATTATATATTTTTTGTTTTTATGTTTTACCTTTATAATGAATTGGATATTCCCTAAGTAAAATTAGCATTTTTTATTTAAACTTTGTATTTGTCCTAGTTGACTTTTAATGTTTGTTGAAGAAATAATACTAAAACCCCAAATAGGCAATGTATTTTTGCATGCTAAAATGAGAAAACGAACATACCTGATAAAATTTTTCACACAAGGTTAACATATTATTTTCTTTAAGACTAGTTCAATGTGTGATATGACTTTGTACATTTATGTAAGAAGGCAATTATTGAAGATGAATCTGCAATTGAGGCTTCCCACATCCATTTAAAATGAAATGTTGTCACTGTGAATATTTTCACAAGATATTTCTAAAGTGAGTTATTTATATAATAGAGATCTTAAATTTACAGACTCCTTTTATTTGTATACGTGAAATACAGAAGTTGTCCTATGAGATTTCAAACTTATTTTATATGTGGTCTATAGCATTTTATGTATTAAGTAAAATATTAGAAATTTCAAAAGTATTTAGATATTGTACATATTCTTTGATTCAGATATACCACTACTAGGTCTGTATCTCACAAATATTATAAATAATTGAAAAGGACCCACATATACAAAAATATTTATAGCAGCTCTTTTTGTGGTGACCAAGAATTAGACATTGAGGGGATGCCCATCAGTTGGAGAATAGCTGAAGAAGTTGTTGTATATCAATGTAATGGAATAGTATTGTGCTAGAAGAAATTGTCAACAGGCATATTTCAGAAAAACTGGAAAGAATTATACGAATTTATTCTGAGTGAAGTGAGCAGAACCAGGAAAACTTCTTACACAGTAACATCAATGATTTGTGGTGATAAATTTTGATAGACTTGGCTTTCTCAGCAATACAGTGATCTAAGACAATCCCAAAAGTCTCAGGATAGAAAATGTAATATGCATCCATAGAAAGAACTATGGAGTGTGAATACAGATCAAAGTATACTATTTTTATCTCTTTCTTCCCCTTTCTTGTAGTTTCCCCCCTTTTTTTCCTATTCTTTCACAACATGACTAATTTGGAAATGTTTAATATGATTTTACATGTACATACTATATCAGAATGATCACTCTTTTTGGTAGGGGTGAGGGAAGGGAAGGAAAAATAATGGGACTCAAAATCTTATAAAAATGAATGTTAAAAACTGTCCTTACATGTAATTGGAGAAAAATAAAATACTATTAAGTGAGGCAGGGTCTATTTAGTTATCTGGGTGTGGCTTGCTCCATTACAATTAAGCACCGGTGATGTTGCTGATCTTGTGTCTGATCAAATGAAATAATATTTGTAAAAGTCTTTGCATGGTACCTGATGTATAGCAAATGCTTGATAGATGTGTATTTCACTGATTTGTTCATTTCTTCCTTCTTTGCTTTCTTAAAAAAAAAGGGTGCCCTTCTTCATTCAGGAAGTGAAGCTAAGTCATCAAGCATTTATTAAGGACCAACCATATTCCAAGTAAAATAACTCTTCCCTGTCTAACTGATGATGGTATTGATAATGTAAATATGACAGCCCTACTCTAGTGGGACAGAGTATGATGTTCAGATTTCTAATATGTACCAAGAGATAAGGACATAGATGCACAGATACATTGCCAAAAATGTAACAATGTGACTCCTTCAAAAGTACTCTGTGTTCTCTCTCTCTCTCTCTCTCTCTCTCTCTCTCTCTCTCTCTCTCTCTCTCTCTCTTTCTGTGACAAGTTGGCACCTATGGAAACATTAATTTATCTTACCTGGGATTTGAGAGGTGAATGGATAATTTAATTACAATGTCTGATTCTCTCTGGGAATAGTCTCTCTCTCTCTCTCTCTCTCTCCCTCTCCCTCTCTCTCTCTCTCTCTCTCTCTCTCTCTCTCTCTCTCTCTCTCTCTCTCTCTCTCTCTCTCTCCCACCCTTCCTCCCTCCCTCTTTCCCACCAAGCTTAGATTTTTCTATCTCTATTCTTCCTAAAAATCTTCTGATTACAAAATAAAAGCCTTTCACTTTTCTTCTTTCAATTTATATTCTATATGGGCCCATGATATGTGGAAACAAAGTTGTTGGTTTTTTTCATTTCATACTCCTTATCAAATATTATGGTTCCATACAGAAATAATCTGAAGGAGAGAAAGAGTAAATGACTTATTATATCATCCCATTTTGTTCTCTTTTATTGAGAAAGCTTTTGAGTATTAAATATATAGTTAGCCTTAAATTCTGGAATATGTTGTCCTGGAATACAGGCAAGTGTTAAATCTGTTACATGTCAACATTCTTTAGGGTGCAAAATATTTCACAAATATTACTACAACACAGTACACAAATAAAAAAAAAACTGAATTTCCACTGGCAGACAAATGCCAGATGTTATAGTTGACACTATTCCCAGACAGAATCAGACATTGTAATTAAATTATCCATTCACCTCTCGAATCCCAGGTAAGATAAATTAATGTTTCCATGGGTGTCAACATGTCAGAGAAAAAAAAATCCTACTGTGGCTGAATTTCTGTTTTATCTCATGTAGCTGAGTTAATTGGAAGAATAAAAGGCCATATTTGAGATATGGTGAATAGACTGATGACTTACTTGTCCACTAAAATACCTTCACCACAGATAGCTTCAGACTACTGATGAGAATAAATAAAAACTAGGGTAAGACATAAAGCCAGTATGGTATGCATAATTTCCTTGGGATTTACATACCACTTTAATTACTTGGAAGTTATATTACATTTCATAAATTAAAATGCTTTGGAATTATCTATTTCATTTCACTTTTCCTGAGGTAGTTATTACTTCCTTTCTATGAAGGTTGGTAAGAACATTACAGGTGAAGCAAGGAGACATGGGTTTGAATTCTGAGTGTGCTACTTACTGTTGTTCAGTTATTTTTAAGTCATGTCCAACTCTTTGTTCTTTTTTTCCTTTTTTTGAAGGCAGGGCAATTGGGGTCAAGTGACTTGCCCAGAGTCACATGGCTAGTAAATGTTAAATGTTTGAGACTACATTTGAACTCAGGTCCTCCTGACTCCAGGGCTTGTGCTCTATACACTGTACCACCTAGCAGCCCCAATGTCCAACTCTTTGTGACCCCATTCAGGGTTTTCTTGGAAAAGATGCTGGAATGGTTTGCCATTTCCCTCTCCAGCTAATTTTACCGATGAACTGAGCCAAACAAGGTTAAGTTATTTGCCCAGGGAAACACAGCTAGTAACTGTCTAAGGCCAGATTGGAACTCAGTAAGATGACTCTTCCTGACTCCAGGTCTGGTACTCTATCCACTATGCGATCTAGCTTGCTTCAACTTAACTACTTATGCAGAATGTCACAGCCTCAGTTTTTCCATCTGTAAAATGAGATGGTTGGAATAGATGTTTGCTCTTAGTGCCAATTCCAATTCTTACTCTAGCTGTTTGACCATAGGCAATATTTTATAATTTGTAAAAGGTTAATAAAAATATAGGATGTACCAAAAAATTCAGTTCAGTTCTGTACTTCTATAGATTAAAACATCACTAAGACACTCTATATTTGTAAGTTAGTGAGGAAATCATAAAGTTGTAAATGTGACCTATCATCATTATTATTATAAAACAAATTCAAAGAGAAATTAATAGAGATAAATTTATAAAATCTTAGGTTTACATTATTTTCCAACCCATTGGAAGAATGAACCTTTAAATTCCCCTTATCCTCTTCTTTTCCTTGAGACATTTACTGATAATTGATGATACTTAGGCTATCACCATTATACAAGAAACTTCCTGCCTCAAGTTCAGAGTTTCCTATATTTGCAAGTTAAAATAAGAGAAAACAAAAGAAGCAGTAACAATGACATTGCTTATGATAAGGGATGTTTTTGTATTGCAAACATGAGAGTAGGCAATTTGAGCTTGCCAGATCAAACCAAATTTTATTAACTTTAATTCATTAGTATTGTAAACTTGCTTTCTGGATTATTTTCATCTAGCTATATCAGTTTCAAATTTAGTGGATTGATTATCATTACACTTTTATTTTCCTGTGCTATTGTTTCTAACTTTTAGATATTTATTAGACTAATTTTTTTCTTGTTCTTTTTAGTGACACCCACACATTTCCCAGTTTTCTGACATCTTAAATGGACCCTTTCTACTTCAATACCCACTACAATCCAAGGATATTGATCTCTTTAATGTTCCCTGAACAAAATGCTTTATCTCTCAATTATTGGCATTTTCATTGGGATTCACCATATCTGGAATGCTCTCCCTTGTCATCTTCACTTCCTGACTTGTCCCAGAAGTACACATACACACACAGACACACACAGACACACACAGACACAGACACAGACACACACACACACGCACACACACACACACACACACACACACACACATATAAAACTTCTACAGTGAGCCTCGCCCTATCTACCTTAATTCTAGTGCTTTCTCTCTGTTGATTAACTCCAATTTATCCTGCATGTATTTCATTTGTATATATTTATTTTTGTGTTGTCTCTCTCAGCTTCTTGAAGGCTGAGACTATCTTGTGCTTTTCTTTGTATCCAAAATGTATAACACAGTGACTGGCATATAATAGATGGTTAACAAATTTTTATTAATTTAGATCTACACATTTCACTATAGCATTTGAACCCATGGCTTTTTGAATTCAAAGTCTAGAACTCTATCTGGTCCCCTATATCATGCTTCCAGTTCTTAAAGCTTGTGATCAAATGACAAAGGCTGGAGAGGATGTGGGCAAATTGGAATACTAATGCATTGCTGGTGGAATTATGAACTGATCAAACCATTCTGGAGAGCAATCTGGAATTATGCCCAAAGGGCTATAAATAATTTCACACCTTTTGACCCAGCAATACCACTTCTAGGGTTATATCCCAGAGAGATAATAGAAGTGGGAGGAAGACCCATATGTACAAAAGTATTTATAGCAGCTCTTTTTGTGGTCAAAAAGAAATGGAAAAAAAGGGGGTGCCCATCAGTTGGGGAATGGCTAAACAAGTTGTGGTATATGCTTGTAATGGAATACTATTGTGCAATAAAAAACGGGGAGCAGATGGACTTCATATTTACCTGGAGAGGCTTATACAAACTGATGCTGAGTTAGAAGAGTAGAACCAGGAGAAATTTGTATAGATTCACAGACACAACATATGTGTGATGGCCAACTATGACAGACTGGACTCTTCTCAGCAATGCAGTCAATACCGAAAGGTTCATGATGGAGAGAGATGCCTACATCCAGAGAAAGAACTAGAAAGAACTGAATTTGAAGCCTGATTGAAGCAAACTACTTGATCTTCTTTTCATTGTTTGGTTTTATTTTCTCTTTACCATTTTTCCTTCCATTTAGTATAATCAGCCTTTATAACCTGACTAATGTCTAATGTGAAAGTATTTACAGATCCTATACTGGACTACATGCCATTGTCGGGGGTGGGGAGAGGGAGGGAGGGAAAATTTGAAACTCAAGGAACTATGGAATTGAATCTTGTAAACTAAAAATAAACAAATAAAAAAATTTAAAAAACCATTCACTTTTTGCAATCATTTTTTGCCTAAGACTGACCACCTTGAGGTTGTGAAATTATTTAGTGGTAATGGAAGAAAAAAATGAAGAAGACAAATTTCCTTTTTTTTTTTGGTATCTTATCTTATATTTGATCTTCAGTAACCATTGGGTGCATTCTTTTAATGAATCATGTATGTTCAAGTGGAATTGATTTTATGTCAGTTTTAGTAAAAAATAAATAAATAAATAAGCAAATGAATGAATGAATGAACGAACGAATGAATAAATAAAAAATAATTGAAAATATATATTTTTAATTTATATGGTACAAAGGGAATTAATTGCATGCTACGATCTCATTTCCTTATAATGTTTAATGTTACACAAGTTCAACTGGCTTTTAAGTATATCATAGAAATGCTACTGCTGAAATTCATAAACTATCTTTAAAATATAGTTGTAAATACAAGAGGATTTTTTTTATTGACAAAGCATCAAGGATAGTATACTAGTCTCTTCATGTATTTACTTTTCAGAAATAATTATGAAGAGATTATCCATGAAAAAATGTAAATAATGTGAAACAAATTCAATTCCATTTCCTTTAGGAAGGATGACCTGATCCTTGCCCTCTAAGCCACCCATACCACCAAAGGACTTCCTCCCTTAAATCTCTAAGACCACTCTGCTTTTTTATTCTCCAAACTAAAGTTACACATGCATAATGTATGTAAAGTTATACATATGTAAGTCTCCATGTATATTTCCTATTTCCCCTGTGCAAACACACACACACACACACACACACACACACACAATTCCTGGAGGTTGGGGACCATTGTTTGTTTTGCTCTGACCTTTTTTTTAATCTCCTCATCATTAGCCACTTAATAAATATTTGCTGGTTTTGTTATTCTTAATCTAGGCATAGGGGAGTAGCTTGAGAAAATACAAGGAGGTTCTGCTAATACATAGATTTTCTTTTTATCTTAGATTTCTTATTTATTTATTGAGCACATAAGTATGAAAGGATCAGCTTGCCTGTAAAGTACTAATAGGCACACAATTTGTAGAAAAATTTCCTAAGTCACAATATTTCTTCAAGATAGGTATGGTATTTTGTTGATTTTTTTAAGCACCTGGAAATCAGAGTTTGACAACTTTTTTTTTTTTTAAGTTTAGTCTAATGGTAGTTTTTAGTAAGGTAGCATAGGAAATGATACTGTTTAGTATTCTCTTTAGTTTCCACTGGCTTAATAACAGCTGTTGGGTTTAGTTTGTGACTTTTTTAGTAGGAAATTTAGAGGGAATATCAATGTGGTAGGATAATGAAAAAAAAACAGATGTCTTAGGGCTTCAATCTAATATACACCAATTCTTGTTGTGGTAGTTAGAAAAGGGGCAAAAGGGGGGGCTAGGTGGTGCATTGAGTAAAGCACCAGCCCTGGAGTCAGGAGGACCTGAATTTCAATCTGTCCTCAGACACTTAGCACACACAAAAAAACAAAACTAGCCATGTGACCTTGGGCAAGTCACTTAACCCCAATTGCCCTTCAAAAAAAAGAAAGAAAGAAAGAAAAGAAAGAAAAGAGATGAATATATTTTAAAAATAAAAGAAAAATAGTGTTAAGTATTTTAAGGAATTCATAATCTTAAGTTGTTACCAAAAAATTCAGAATTAATTAAAGGACATTAGCCAAAAATTAAATGTGTCCTTGGGAGAAAGGAAAAATAAAATGAAATCAGATATTTTATTAATTTTAAAAGATTACTTCCTATAACAGAAAGTTATATGTAAATTGAAGCTTCCGTCCATACTCAAAATATTTATTTAAAATTTCAAAGGTATGCTACAAATGAAATAATTGAAGGTAATAGAATAAAAAATGAGACATAAACAACATAGATGATAAAAGATTAGCTCCCATTTTTCAAACTCATGAACACATATTAACTAGTATAGATAAAAATGGAGGAATAAAAGATTATGGGGGAAAATATTGTAAATTTAACAGTGTCCTTTTAGTCACTTCAGTAAAAACTGTAGCGAAGCTGAATAATCAGGCAAGTTTTGGAAAGTTTTTAGTAATTATAGTAGGAGAGCTAAAGAAGATTCTCAGTTATATAATAACAGAGTTACCAAGAAGATAATCTGTGAGACAGTTGAGCATAGATCTGATGTTGTTCATGATTATAGGCCTTCTAGAACTACTATATGAGATGTCTCAATTATTTTCTATAGTCTAAGCAAAATTTTAGCTCAGGTTAGATAATGAAAAGGACATTTGAGTGGAACAGTGAGATGGATAATGAACATGAACCTGTGCCCATTTGTTGATGGGAATAAATAAAAATGTCTCCTTTGCAGAATTGGATTTCTATTAATAATAAACTTCCAAAACGTGGTACATTTCCTTTTTTGCCTTAAAATAGATAGAACAGGTAGGTACATTTCCTCTGTGCAATCCCAATGCACTGGCAATGGCATATTTAAGAAAAGGAGCCAACACAAAGGAATAGAATGAGTGCAACCTATTATCTACTTGTTTTTTTTTTTCAGTAGCACACAGCAGAAAGATATTCCATTTATCACTACAACAATAAATCATGTTATTATGTATTTTCCGTTTGCCATAATAACAACTGTAAAGAACATGATCCAAGACTTTGAACTTTATATTCTAGACATATCAATTAAATCCAACAAGTTTGGACTCTTGAAAACCATTATTTTATTTTTTCTATATTTATTAACAGTTGCTATAAGTGAGAATACTTTACCAGATTCACTGGAATGCTGAATTGTTGAGCTCAAGAAACTTGAGAATTCTTAAGCATGTGTTTATACTTCCACTCCATAGATATGGGGAAAGCAAAAAAAATAACATAAACCTTTAAACATGAGATTCAAAGGCTCCAATTTCATGTTATAATGTTCAAATCTAAGAAGAATATAATGATGGAGCCAAAAGCTACTCTTAGCAGTAGAGAATGTTTTAACACTTTTGATTTTCAACTCTTAAGTATAAAGGAAAAGAGTAGCCAAATATGAGGGATGAAATACTTTAAGGATGTTGCAATGTTTTTAGAAATGAAAGAGTATGATGGACTGTCACAAGGAGATAAATGTCAGATCAATCAACCAATCAATAATACAGGCTAGGTGGTAGGGATACAAATGAATAATTGAGAAATTCCTTGCCCTCAAAGAGTTTATATTTCTGTATAGGGATATAATCTTTATTGGGACAGTAAGCTATGGAAGGAAGTTTTGATCTAGGCATTCTCAAGAATTTTGAGTGGGGGCCCAGTATCATAGATATTCACAGATGGTCGATAAGAATTTATCATTTATTTGCTATGTATGAGGAGTTCTGCCAAGCACATGAGCATATAAGAAAAGGTATATAATATAGTATGCCATGCTATGCTATGACATGACATGATGTGGCACAATATGATATGACATGATATATGATATGACATGACAATATAATATATGATATATATGATGTGTCATGATATGATATAATGTAATATAATATAATGTAAGGTACTGTAATGTAATATAAGTTTTAATTTGATTAGTATTTTTTTACAAGAGTAGAAAACCAAGAAAATGACAAGAATAAGGCAAATTGCATTTTTCCCACTGTGGATAGAGTTGGATGGAAAGTATGATCTTCATGCATGTTATAAATTAAAGTGTTTTAAGTTACTCATCCACAAGTAAGAGAAATTTAGCCCCAAGGTAGAGAAAGTTGAATGAAGTATGTATCTGGTGTAGGAGGGGGTAATGTCTAAGTTGTAAGAGATAGTAAAATATAGCAGAAATAAAGATCACAGAGGGTATGTTCCCAAAGGACTGAAATACAGTGATTTGGTAGCATTAATCAATTAATATTATAAATAAGTTCTGTTTTCTCTGTTCACCCTTGACATCTTCTGAAAAAGTCAAAGGGAGTGTTGTGTAGTAGCTGTCCTACTGTCTGTATGTGTGCGTATGTGTCTGTGCATGTGACAGAGAGAGAGAGAGAGAGAGAGAGAGAGAGAGAGAGAGAGAGAGAGAGAGAGAGAGAGAATGCGTTCTCATCTGTAGGAATGAAATTAAAAATTAAATGAGGGAGAAGGGGTTGTTGAGCAAGGTGGAAAATTGCATAGTTGGAATATGCCTTGAACAACAAACAACAAAAGAATTGGTTACAGGTGTTCACTTCAAGGATGCTTATGGCTTTGCAAACAGACATTCAAATAATAGAACTCATGAGTCCTAAAGACAATAGTAAATTGTTTTGATTTTGATAGTATGATGTCATTACTCCAAGGTTATAACGGGAAGGGATACAGGGAATGGTGCCAAACACAAGGTGGACAATAGGGCTCTCTTTAGTACTCTCCTGCTGTCTGACCACAGAAAAACATAACAAAGAGTATGATGGGCAGGTTAAATATCCCTCCATAGAAGGCTAAGAAATGTTCCTCATAAACTTGTCAGTATGAGTTACTAAAATGCAACAGCACCAATGCAGCTCAATCTGACACTTGATACTTGTTTAAATTGCAAGAGCTTTCACTTTCTGCCAAACAAGGGAGTTCATATTGCAATTAAGGATGTCTGGCTTTGGCATCAATATGAAAAGGCTATTTCGTATTAAAAATAGAAGTGCCAAATAATTGCATTATAGATAAATTGCCTACTTACCCTGTTCCTCGGTTTCCTTCTGTGCAAAATGAAAATATTGATAATTGCCTTTGTAATTACCTACTTCACAGGGTCAACTGAAAGACACTGGAGATCTTCTAAGATCTTCTAAGGTGATTTTTTTTAATACTATAGATAGATGGTACAGTAGTAGAGCCCTGGACTTGGATTCAGAAAGACAAGAGTTCAAATTCTTCTTTTATCACTTCCTAGCACTGCAGTTTTTTTTTTTAAGCAATTAGTGTTAAGTAACTTGCTCAAGGTTACATGGCTAGTCATTATTTATGTGTGGGTGCTCATTTTCTGAGGCCGGATTCTATCCTGGGTCATCCCAAGTCCAGGGCCAGCACTCTTACTCACTGCGCCACCTAGCTGCCTCAAAGCACTGCAATTTTTGATAATTTTAATTTGACACAATTATTATTTTATTTTTATTTTATTCAGTTTTCCCATCAGTAAAAAATAGGTACAATAATAGAACCTATCTCTCACAGAGCTACTGTGAGGATCAAATGAGATAATATTTGTAACTTGCTTTGTAAATCTTAAAATACTACATGTGCTAGATATTTGCAATTGTATAAAGTGTTAGAATTATTATTTTCCTGTGAAGAATAATCTGAAATCTACCCCCACACACGCATACACACACTTCCTAAAATCTCTCTTTGCCTGAGGCAATTGTCTAGGATGCATATTCTAAGCAACAGACCAGCTGTGGATCTGTATTTGTGGAGGGAGTTCTCAACTGACTTGCACACAAATAGGTATTAACTAAATATTTGTTGAATTGAATATAAGTATAAAATATTCCTGAATATCTTGTGGCATTTGAGTCACTATTATTATGCTCTTATTTTCCAAGGTCAGAATATATTGTTTACCCAATTTTTAATATGCTTCATAGATTTTTAAGACTTTTAGAACCAATGATATTGATCCTGAAAGTAAAAGACGTGGAAGGTATTACCAGTGAATATTTTTAAATTTTCTAGACACTGATCTTAATGCAAATATATTTTGTTGAGATTTCAGCTTCCTTTGTGGCATGAAAAATTTAAATTGTTTATATAGCTGTTCAGCAAAAGACAAAGTTCTCCAAGTTTCACAAATTTTCTCTAAAATGTGCTATTTTTCTTACATATATATTTTTTTCTCACACAATCATTAAAGTTAGTGTGAGGATTAGATAATTCTGAGCAGTCTAGGTAGCTAGAGTCTAGGGAACAGAGAGCTGGGAGCCAGGAAGACATGAGTTCCAGTCCTGTCATTGATATAAAGCACCATCCGACCCTCCAGAAATCACATTCAATCTGTTTCTAAGTAACTCTCTAAGAAGAAACAAAAATATCGTCTGTACTGATAAAGAAGTTTGTTTAGTTGAACTACCAATACCAATAAAGTTCTAGATTCATTTTCTCTACCAAAATTTTATATTTTTATACGTTTGAGGTCATTATAATGTTTATTTTGACTATCGAAGTGTGATAATTTTAATTTTTAAAATTTTTTTTCTGATTACCTGGTTAGATTATTATAGACTCATTTTTTTCTGAAAGTGAAAAAAAAAGACAGAATCATGGGAATTACTGGTACAGTGGAAGGAATGCTGAATTTGGAGTCCAAAGATCTGGGTTTAAAGTTTTGCTCTACCTATTACTATTGTTGTTGTTCAGTCATTCCATCTGAGTATTGTGTAAACACAATCAAAGACCTAGCAGCTTCTACATTAAGGGATATGAAGAGCTTGAAATATGACATTCTGGAGGTTAGAGGAGCTAGGACTAAAACCAAGATTCACTTATGAAGCAAACTGAGTATAATGCTAAAGGGGAAAATATGGTCATTCAGTGAAATAGAAGGTTTTCAAGCATTCTTGATGAAAAAAACAAAACTGAACAGAAAATTTGACTATCAAATACAAGAAGCAAGAGAAGCATGCAAAGGTAAACAGGAAAAGGAAATCATAAGGAACTTATTGAAGTTGAACTATTTACATTGCTACATGGAAAACTGATAATTGTAACACATAAGAATTTTCTCAGTATGAACATAGTTGAAGGGAATATATATGTATATACATATGTATACATACATATGTATGGATGCATAGGAAGTTCAGTGTGTGTATAAGTATGTATGTGAGTGTGGCATATGTATGTTTATGTATACATAGACAGAGGGCACAGGATGAATTGAATATGAAGAGATGATATCTAAAATAATAAAATCAAGAGGTGAGAGAGGAATTTATTGGGAGGAGAAAGGGAGAGAGTGATTAGGGTAAATTATTTCATATAAAACAGGCAAGAGAAAACTGTTACAATGAAAGAGAAGAGCAGGAAGGTGAAAGGGAATGGGGAAACCTTATTCTCATTGAATTTGGCTTAAGTAGGGAATAACATATACACTCAATTGGGTATCTTACCCTAGAGAAAAATAGGGGGGTAAAGGATAAGAGAAGGGATGATAGAAGGGAGTACAGATTGGGGGAGAGGGTAGTTAGAAGCAAACATTTTTTAAAAGGGACAGGGTCAAAGGAGAAAATAGAATAAGTGGGGGTGTGGTATAGGATGGAGGGAAATATAGTTAGTCTTTCACAAAATACCTACTATGGAGGTTAACTACACATGTACAACCTATATTGAATTGCTTATCTTCCCAGTAGGGGTGGGAGAGGAAGGAAGCAGGGAAAAAATCTGAAACTCAAAGTTTTAAAAACAAATGTGAAAAATTTGTTTTTTTACATGCAACTGGGAAATAAGATATACAGGCACTGGGGTATAGAAACCCATCTTGCCCTACTAGAAATTTAGGAGGGTGATGGGGAGTTGATATAAGAGAGAACAGATTGGGGGAAGGGATATTCAGTAGGCTTGCTATTTTGGGGTGGGGGTAGGGGAAAGACAGGGAGAAAAATTATAACTCAATATCTTGTGGAAATGAATGTTGAAAATTAAAATAAATAAATAATGTTTTAAAAATTGAGAATGTTGGACTAGGTAGCCTTTAATGTCTCTAATAGCTCTGTATCTTTGACACTGTTACCTCATGACTCTGGTCTTAACTCCTCCTCTTATTACCTCTATGACCTTGTGTAAATCCTTTAATATTTTCATGCATCAGTTTCTATGTGGGAGTTAGACAAGGAGATCTCTGAGGTTTCTTCTACCTCTAAATTATGATTTTGTGATTCTAAGCTTTGTTGAGATAAAGCTACCATTTTCACAGACAATTAAAAAGTTTTGTAGGAAGTGTTTGTAGAATAAACAGCTATATCTGTAACATAAAGAATCTGTATGCAATTGAATTTGTGCCCAAGTTTATTGGTTACCCTCAGGTGTCCATGCAAGAAAAATAACAGTAAAATTAAATACTAGAAAATTAGTGGGAGAGGCAAAAAGTAAATCTATCATTTGCCTAAGACTTGTCCATTTCATTTAAAACATTAAAGTAAAATTGGTATATATAAAAAATAACACCAATGGAATCAATTGTGTGGAGAGAGAAAAATCAGACAAAATTTCCTAATAATTTATTCTCAAAATGCATTTAATATTGTTAATGTCCTACAGTTGTTAAAGAAACTCTCTACATTGTTTTTCATCTCTTTCATCTGTATCTTGCATTTATTTATACACGATGACTCTGTTGTAACCATTCCCACCCTGCCACACTCCCTACAGTCTACACACTCCCCACACACACACACTCCCTACAGTCTACAACCTCCACTCCATCCCCACCCTGCCAAGGCATAGCCTTAGATGCATATATAATCTATTGAGGGACGTGGATGGGTTGGATTTCACATATCCATAGATAATGCAAGATATAGCCAAAATTATGGGGATTTAGACATGAACAAGTAGTGAATGAGAAAAGGACACAGGTAGGAGAGGGCACTAGGGTTAAACTTTGAATGCATTGTTAGGGATTCTAAGGGGTATGAGTGAGGAGGGAAAGAAATCTAAGCATGTTAAATGATCCAGAGCAAGAGTTGAAATTCCTTTCTTAGGAAAAAGTAGGTCAGTTTGACTTGAATAGAGAGTACAGGAGGAACGTGAAACAAATAAACTGTGGGGTGGAGAGGAAGATTCTACACTTTACTAATGTTATTCAACTGTGCACAACTTCCCCCTTCCTTCTCTCTCCTCCCCCCCTCCTCCCCATAATTCAACTATCTCAACACTATTATTTACCACCAGCTGCACTGTCACAAAATATTTACAAAAGTGAAATGGCAATCATGATTTATCTGCACCCTACAGATAATTACAATCATTCTTGTGATTCTCAAGGAGGTGGCTCCTTTGTTCTGCTGATCTTTGGTTTTGAGAAAGAGACCTATTTAAACCTTGACTTTCCTTTAGGATTATTTTTGGCACTTTTCCATTAAAACATTATGTGAACCACTAAAGCTTGCATCAAGCCCACAAGATCCTTTTTGTTCACTATGTCTGTCACTGAAATTTGTAAAAATATGCCTTTAATTACAGAATTTGAACTATTTTACGTTTCTATATAAAGTAAACATTTATTGAGTCTGTTGCTCTACCACCTCCCCAGCCACCCTCTCATTCTCAGGAATCTGAATTCCCCAGGGCTCATTCTCAGCTCTCTCTCTCCCAAAAGACTGTAATTAGTTAAGTGCTGTGAGTAAGGCTAACTTTGGGGCAGTATTTGCTTTAACATTTGCAGCACAGATACTGTCACAGTACTGTATGACTTAGTACCATAGTAGAATGACTATTTTGGATAGGGAAGAAGATCCAACAGAAGTACCATTCTGCTTCCTAGACACATCATTAGGCATAGTAGGGGAGTGGGAAATGTAGTAGAGTTTTTAGTCACCCCCCGCCAAACTAAAGAGTCTCTTGCCTGAGTAACATATAGCATTTAGAGGGGAAAATACAGAAGGGGTCTTTCTCTCCTTCATATCATAAAGGGCATGAAATAAGTATTCTTCCATAGCAGACTTCAAATATTTGTTCATACAAGAAAAGATAAGAAAAAAAAAGTCAATTGTGAATGCAAATATTGATAGAAAGACTGAAAGAAAAGGAAAGACAATACCCTAATTCCACACTTTTATAATTACATGATTTTCTACTTTCTTTATCAGGTGAGAAGTAAGTAGACTAATGCTCAGTTTTTGAAAATCCCTTCTTAAAATACTATATTCAATCAAAGCAAGTTTTGTATTATGTCAAAAATATAATGGATTATAGCAACATTTATACCCAGTTTGCAAAAATTGCTAGTTAACATGATAAACAAGAAGATGGAATAATTAGGTTATAGGCTAGGTGAGTTCCTCCTTGATCAACTTTTCCCTTTGCTTAAACTGAATTGTTCTGGATTAGAAATTTGCTAGTTATGAGTCAGTCTCTATTGGCACATATATGTTCTTCCACCTCCCTTCACCATTATTTGCATTTACTATGGTACAGAACAAAGGACTTTATGTTCTCTGCCCCACACTTACTATATGAGTGCATTGATACTGGGACTCTGTGAAAAGTGAAACATATTTAGTGTAGAGAACTAGATTTGGAATATGGGTTTCCAAATAATAGAAAAGGGGGAAATTCATGGCTAACTATTTTCCTACCTTGATGCTATATAGACCAGTCAAATTTGTCTTTATTTTCCCTTTTTGTCAAATTTAAATAGAAACACGGACCACTAAACCATACATAATGATCTCCATGGGTCACATATTGACTTGGGGGAATAAAAAAGAAAAGAAAACATATTAACATTATATCTGATCTATTGTTTCTTTATTTTGCAAAATATTTCTTAATTTTATTTTAATCTAATAAAACCTATACTCAGGAGTATTGCAGACCACAATGTGTCATGTTTGAAATTTCTAATGTAAACCTGCTGATTAATTATGTAGTTATAATTGTCTTCATTGTTATATCAGGAAATGTTTAAAAGAAAGGCACTGAGGATGACAAAAATACCAACAACAAAGTTAGAAGAGTGGGTATCACTGTTAAACGAACATGATATAGTTTGACTATCACAATATTCCCTTCAAGAATGCCTCTGATGATTGCTTTACAGAATATTAAGAATAGGGATAACGTAGTAGCAGTGTAAGCATTGATGATATACTGGGAGAAATTTCACCTATTATCTCACAACTTGCTAGAGGTGTAGCTACTATCTTCCCTGTTGCAATAGTCTCATAAGTAAATCATGGACAATGGTCAAGAGTTATTTGGCAATGCCATTTTTCCCCATTATTAACAAAGGTGGGCAGTAAGCAGTTGCTTGTGAGAATTACTGAAAATCTTAAGAGAATTATAATTTTTCTTATAGTTTGTTCCCCCTGCAAATATAAAAGTATCAAAAGGAACATGCTTAACCTTATAATTCAAGTATGACCCAAATATAAGAACTAAGATCAGAAACAAAACAACTATATGAATTGTATATGAACAATTATGTATATATATATATATATATATATATATATACAATATATACAATTATATATGAACACTACAACGTCAGTGCCAACTAGCTTTTCTTCATTTGATATTGGTAGAAAAATTATTATTGTTAATTATCATTCTTATATTGTTTTTAATATTATTATTGTTAATATTGTAGTTGTTTTTCCATTGATGATAAGCTTTTTATTCTCAACCTTTTGTAGCAGCAAGCACCCCAACATCCCCAGGGTGGCTGGCAACACAGGTTCTTAGATCTGCTTTTCTAAAGGAAAGCAACTCAAAATGGGTTAACAAGCTTACTTTAATCAATCAAACATATATCATTTACCTAGTTCAGGGGAAAAAGGTCAGCACCCCAAACTTCAAAGTATACAGAGAGAACTTACAAGACAGAGAAACAAACAGATCAAGCAGACAGGCTTCCAAAGTGCCCAACCATTACATCAATACCAAATCATAGTTACCAGAGAGGGAAGCATCAACATCTGGGTTTTCAAAGCCGGGGGGAGCTCTCAACAGCTTCCCAGAGTCTCATCTGGTCAAATCACACAACACTTCTCAAAGTGAGTCCCAAAGCAAAGGCTCACATCAAGGGATTATATAGCCTTCTCCAGGTTCAGAGAATGTAACAACCCTCTTGACCCACTGACCAATCACACAACATCAAGGTGTAGGCATTCCTGAAAACCAAGCCTCCTGCCACAGGCTCCATGTGACCATGTTCAGCCTATTAGGGAGCAGAGTATATTTTCAAATCCAGGGAGGCTCTCTGAGTCTCTCAAGCCTATCAAAGGGCCTAGGGGCAAGGAAGATTTTTAAATTTGCATTTCCTTTACACCTTGCCATGACCTTTAACTTGCTATGTATTGATTCATACTGAAACATATAAACCATTGAGCATATTACTGAGGTCAGTGAAGGGAATACTTGATGACCACAATATATAGTCCGTGAGGGTAAATATAGCCTTGCTCAGCAGGCATGAAATAAAGCCATATTCATTGAGTCTGACCTTCAAAATTTTGCCTGAAGGAAGCAAATAGATATTGATAAGATTAGGGAGAAAAAGTAGTGAGAAAAAAATGGAGAATTCTCCTCTACTTCCTCCTTTTTTTTCTTTTCTTCCTCCTTTTCTTTCTCTTCCTCTGCTTCCTGATCCTCCTCCTCCTTCTCTTGCTTCTCTCCTTTGTAAGCAAGCATATGCACATAAATGATACATATGTGCATACACACATATGCACATTCTAAATTTTATGATTTGTTCTCTCTCCTGTGTTTTTAACCTACCACACAATTTAACCAAGCCAAATTAAAATCAGCACAATTAAAAAGCAGCTATGTCTAAAAGGGCTATTAGGTATCTGGAATTTGACTTAAAATCTTTTGGAAATGACTATCAAGCTTGTATTTCTATTACATAAAAGCTTCCTTAAATATATGAAATGATAATTACACATTACATGATGCAGTTACTCCATCTTATGATTGACTAAGTAGTGAAGGGAATTGTTGAACAAGCAATGTTACAATGAATTAAATTGTTTTCATTTGTTTCTTGTTTCCATTCCATGGTTTTATTGGATATAACCAGTGCCATCTCATAATTTGAGAGAGATGGACTAGAAGACAAGAGTAATCCTCCAGTAGGGAAACATTTGGCAACTTTAGAAGGGAATTATTTCACAAACCAGGCAGTGTAATTGCAAATAAATGCTCCTTACATAGTACTAAGACAGCCTAGGGAATTGGCTAGTGTTTAAATAGCAATTGCTGATGAAAATCACCTCTTAGAACATAATGATGTACATTGAAAAACTGAGATACTTAATTTTGTGTAACCCCAGCTTAAATCATCCCTCTCATAGACTTGGCTAATACTACTACGGTTGTAAAAAGAGGTAATGGGGGGGAGTAAAAGTTGCCTATTTTGAGTTATCTAGCATAGCTGAGAGGGTCTGTGTGAGGACAGAGAATAGCAGAAGCAAGTATTTTTCTTGAGGAGAATTGGAGAATTACAATAACTACCACTGAAGAAAAAAAAATGTCAGAGACTATGATAGAGAACTGTCATGTTTGAGAAAATCTGTACTGAAACTTTAAAAGAATTGGGTTTGGCAAATTTTGAAGAAAACCTAGGGAATTTTACTCACCTTTTGTGACTACATTCTTCTCCTGGACACTTTAGATTTTCATAAAAATTTTAGATTTTCATAAAACTTTTGATTGTTCTCTTTGTGCACATTTTATACCTATCCTTCTATATCTTGTGCTGGTTGTTCAAATAAACCGTACCTATTAATTATGAGTATCCCCAAAAACTACATTCTGGCCCCTTTTCTTTTCTCTTATAACAGAGGTTTTTATTCCGAGGCCTATAAACTTATAAAGCTATTTTTAAAATTAATTTATTTGTTTATTTTTAGTTTTCAATATTCAATTCCATAGTTCCTTGAGTTTCAAATTTCCCTTCCCTCCCTCCCCCCACCTCCTACAATGGCATATAGTTCAGTATAGGATCAGCAAATACTTTCACATTAGATATTAGTCAGGTTACAAAGTTGTATTGTACTAGATGGGATGAAAAATGGTAAAGAGGAAATAAAACCAAACAATGAAAAGAAAAAGATCAAGTAGTTTGCTTCCATCAGGATTCAAACTCAGTTCTTTCTAGTTATTTCTCTGGATGTCCCCGCTATCTCCTTCATGAGTCTTTTGGGATTGACTTATATCACTGCATTGCTGAGAAGAGTCCAGTCTGTCATACTCAGTCATAACACATATGTTGTATTTGTGAATCCATAATAATTTCTCCTGGTTCTACTCTTCTCACTCAGTTTGTATAAGCCTCTCCAGGTAAATCTGAAGTGTGTCTGCTCCTCATTTATTATACCACAATAGTATTCCATTACATGCATATACCACAACTTGTTTAGCCATTCCCCAATTGATGGGCACCCCTTTTATTTCCAATTCTTTGCAACCACGAAAAGAGCTGCTATCCTCCCACTTCTCCTTCCTCCCACTTCTATGATTTCTTTGGGATATAAACCTAGAAGTGGTATCACTGGGTCAAAGGGTAAGAAATTATTTATAGCCCTTTGGGCATAATTCCAGATTGCTCTCCAGAATGTTTGGATAAGTTCACAACTCCACCAGCAATGTATTAGTGTTCCAATTTGCCCACATCCTCTCCAGCATTTGTCATTTTCCTGTTTTGTCATCTTAGCCAATCTGACTGGAGAGCTGTGGTACCTCAGAGTTCTTTTGATTTGCATTTCTCTAATCAATAGTGATTTAGAGTATTTCTTCATATGCTTATAGATATCTTTAATTTCTTTCTCTGAAAACCCCCTGTTCATATCCTTTGACCATTTATCAATTGGGGAATGACTTGTATTCTTATAGATTTGACTAAATTATCTGTATATTTTAGAAATGAGTACTTTTTAAAAATTCTTTCCCAATTTCCCACCTCCCTCTTGATCTTGGTTACATTGGCTTTGTTTGTACAGAAGCTTTTCAATTTAATGTAATCAAAATTATCCATTTTTCATTTTATAATGCTCTCTAATGCTTGTTTGGTCCTAAAGTCTTTCCCTCACCATAAATCTGACAGAAAAACTATTCCTTGCTTTTCCAGATTGCTTACAGTATCATACTTTATACCTAGATCATGCACCCGTTTAGACTTGATTTTGGTATATGGTGTTAGATAATGGTCTATGCCCAGTTTCTGCCATACTATATTCCAGTTTTCCTGGCAGTTTTTATCAAACAGTGCATTCTTATCCCAAAAACTGGGGTTGTTGGGTTTATCAAACAATAGATTACTATATTCATTAACTGCTGGGTCTTGTGTGCCCAATCTATTCCATTGATTCACTACTCTACTACTGTGCCAATACAAAGCAGTTTTGATTATTGCTGCTGTATAATACAGATTAAAATCTAGTATAGCTAGTCCAACTTCCCTAGCATTTATTTTCTTTAATTCCCTTGATATTCTAGATTGATTGTTTTTCCAAATAAATTTTGTTACTATTTTGTCTAACTCTATAAAGTAGGTATTTTTTTCATAAATTTATTGGTATGGCAATAAATATATATATTTTAGTTTGGATAAAATAGTCATTTCATTATATTTATTATATTGTTATATTCTCCCTTTTCATTTTATACTCATAATTTGGTTTTCTTCTTTCTTTTTTTTATCATATTGACTAATAGTCTATAAATTTTATTGGTTTTTTCATAAAACTAGCTCTTAGTTTTATTTATTTATTCAATAGTTTTCTTAATTTCAATTTTATCAACCTCTCCTTTGGTTTTCAATATTTCTAATTTAGTACTAAATTGGGGATTTTCAATTTTATTCTTTTTCTAGCTTTTTCAACTGCGTGCTCAGTTCATTGACCTCCCTTTTCTCTAATTTATTCATGTATGCACTCAGGGATATAAAATTTCCCCTAAGGACTGCCTTTAATGCATATAACAAATTTTGGTATATTGTCTTATTATTATTCTCCTGAGTGAAATTACTGATTGTTTCTATAATTTGTTGTTTGATCCACTCATTCTTTAGGATTACATTGTTTAATTCCCAATTAGTTTTTAGTCTATCATTCCATTGCCCTTTATTGCATATAATTTTTTTTCATCATGATCTGAAAATGATGCATTAAAATTTCTGCCTTTCTGCACTGAATTGTGAGGTTTTTATGACCAAGTACATGGTCTAATTTTGAGTATGTACCATGGACCACTGAGAAGAAAGTAAATTCCTTTTAATCCCCCTTCAGTTTTCTGCAGAGATCTATCATATCTAGTCTCTCCAAAATTCTATTCACTTCATTAACTTCTTTCTTGTTTATTTTGAGGTTAGATTTATCAAGTTCAGGGAGGGGGATATTAAGGTCCCCCACTAGTTTAGTTTTGCTATCTATTTCTTCCTCTAATTCCTTTAACTTCTCCTCTAGGAATTTGGATGCTATACCACTTGTTGCATATATGTAAAGTAATGAACTTGCTTAATTCTCAACGGTGCCTTTCAGCAGGATATAGTTTCCTTCCTTATCTCTTTTAATTAGATCTATATTTTCTTTTGCTTTTTTCTGAGTTAAGGATTATTACCCCTGCTTTTTTTTTTACTTTAACTGAGGCATAATAAATTGTATTCCAGCCTCTTACCTTTACCCCATGGCTAGCCCTTTGTTTCAAATGTGTTTCTTGTAGACAGCATATTGCAGGATTATGGTTTTTAATCCATTCTGCTATGGGAGAGTTTATCCCATTCACGTTCACTGTAATGATGACTATCTGTCTCTTCCCCTCCATCCTATTCCCTCCCCTGCTTATGTTTTTGTTTCTTCCTTCTCCCTTCCCCTCCTTGAAGTTTTCCCTTTTGACTGCCCCCTCCCTCAGTGTTCCCACCCAGTGACCCACTTCTTTACTTACCCTCTCCCTTTACTACTATTTCCCTCCACTCTAATCCCCCCTTTAGTCTCCTCCTTCTTACCCCCCCCTTACCCCCCTTCTGCCTATAGGACACAATAAATTTTTATACTTATCAGAGTAAGTTTCTCCCCATGTGACACCAAACCAATGAGAGTAAATTTCAAACAGTGCTCCTGACCCTCCCTCCTTTTCCTCTATTTAATGAATTTACATGTCTATTCATATTAGAATCTTAAACTTTACTGATTAAGTTTATCCCTCTTTGAACCAGAACCAGTGAGAAAAGTGTTTAAATGTTGTTCCTCTCCCTTTTTCTTTCTCCTCTACTATAGTGTGTTTTTATGCCTCTTCCAATGGCATGGCATACTTTACCTTGTCCTATCACATCCTTTCCATTACAGTCCCTTTGATCCCCTTAATAAGTTTTTTTTTTTAATCTTCATGTTAGTTCATTCATACCCACACCCTCTATCTATGTATAACCCTTTTGAAGGTCATGATAACGTTCAATGTTGACAGTCATCAACTTCTCATATAGGAATGTGAACATTTTGCTCTTGTTGCATACCAAGTTATAAGCATATGTGCATGAGTGTGGGTGTGTGCAAGTAAGTATGTGTGAGTCTGTGTTTTCCTTGTTTACCTTTTTATGTGTTTCTTGAGACTTGTAATTGGAGATCAGATTTTCCATTGAGCTCTGGCTTTTTCATCAGGAAAGTCTGGAAGTCCCTTATTTCATTAAACAACCATCTCCTTGCCTGAAAGATTATGTTCAGTTTTCCCAAATAGTTAATCCTTGGTTGTAGTCCTAGCTCTCTTGCCCTATGAAATATCAAATTCCAGTCCCTACAGTCTTTTAATGTAGAAGCTGCTAGGTCCTGTGTGATCCTGAGTGTAGTTCCATGATATTTGAATTGTTTCTTTTTGGCTGCTTGCGGTATTTTTTCCTTAATCTTATAATTCTGGAATTTGGCTACTATATTTCTTGGAGTTTTAAATTTGGGATCTCTTTCAGGAGGAGACTGGTGAATTCTTTCGATAACTATTTTATCTTTTGATTCCAGGACTTCAGGACAGTTTTCTTTGACAATTTCTTGGAGGATATTATCTAGGCTTCTTTTTTCATCATGGCTTTCTGGAAGACCAATAATTCTTAAGTTATCTCTCCTGGATCTGTTCTCTAGATCAGTTGTTTTTCCAGTGAGATATTTTACATTTTCTTCCAATTTTTCAGTCATCTTGTTTTGTTTGATTTTCTCTTGGTGCATCATAGAGTTCTGAGTTTCAATTTGATGGATTCTAATTTTTTTTTTGAATTATAGTCTTCAGTTAATTTTTGCAGGTCATTTTAGGGAGTTATTTTCTCCAGTTACTTCACTAATTTTACTTTTTTAAGCATTTGTTTTCTTCAGCGAAACTTTTTTCCAAGTTGGTCACTGCCTCCCTGATTTGGTCTTTAAAATCTTTCTTAAGCTCCTCCTAGAATGCTATTTGGGCTTGATACCAATTCATATTTACTTCCATTGTCTCAGGTGTTGGTAAAGAGTCCAAGTTGTCCTCTGTATTTGGTTGTTCCTGACCTATATAATAAGCTCAGATTGATTTTCTTGCCTTCCCCTTCTCCTTCTCAGCTTCCTTCCTTCTCATTATAATTTCCTATTTCTTATTTTCTCAGGGTGTGAGCTAAGGGCCTGGTAGTCGACTTTGAATGCTGTAGCTTCTGGGTATCTATTTTGAGGCTAAGGCAGGAGTCTCAGTGAGGTATGCTGATGTGCACCAAGTAGTCTGTGGAGGAGCAGTAGTCTGGCCATTTTAGATTTCTGCCTTTATACCCCTGGGCTTCAGCTCAGGCAGGCTTTTGCTAGTCAGGTGAGGTGGGGCTTGTTGGGACCCCTCCCTCCCCTCCTTTCATATTCCTTGCTGCCTCGGTTATACCCCTTCTTAATTACTCCCAAGCCTGAGGCTATTTCCCCTATCTTAGGTTTTCTCTTTGGGTTGAGACTTTGGGTTTTCTACTTCATGAAGGTGGAATCAGAGCTGCCAGTTTACTTTTTCATTCTGGCTCCTGCTAGGACAGGCAGGTGATTTATAAACTTCCTGGCTGGGGGCTGATAGTCCCAGGAGAAGCTGCTGTCTCTGCTGGGGGACCCAAACCCTCTCTTACCTGGCTCTAATGATTCCTCCTGTCCCCTGATGAGCTGCAAGCGAGGCAGCTGCAATTCATCTTTGGAATTGGTAAATTGGCAGGCTGGGGCTTCTTCTTCTCTCTGCTTGTCTGCTCTCAAGTCTGAGCTGTACAGACCCCATGAGCTCCACGCTCCCCCTGTCCAGAACCACTGGGCACTTTCCTGGGGTAGATTCTGCCACACCATGTCTACAAGTGGATTCTGTCACTCCAGAATCTGTTCAGATACACTTTTTAAGGTTTAGTGATGGGATTCATGTAGGAGCTTAGAGAATTTACTGCTTCCTTTCCGCCATCTTGGCTCCACCCCCTCTATAAAGCTATTCTGATAACTATTTCAGTAGAATGGATTTCTTTTGAAATCATAAGTATTTTATTTCATGTATTTATATTTTGAGAATCCATAGATTCCATACAGACTTTCAGTGGGGTCCATAACATATATGCACACACACACATACACACACACAAAATCATAATCATAAAGTTTAGATCCCCCTTATATACTATTGTTCTTAATGAATTAATAAGTTGCCACAGATTTGAATACTATTTTGATGTAGAAGATACCCAAGTCTTTAAAAGAGGCAAGGGGAAGTGGTTGCAGGGGGGGGGCGGGGGGGGGGGCGAAGAACAGGAAGTCAAAAAGGAAAAAAACATATTTTCATTGAATTTGGCTCAGGAAGAGAATGTCATATATACTAAATAGGATATCTCACCCTGCAGGAGAGTAAGGGGGAGGGGAATGAAAGGGGGGGTGATGGAGGGGAGGGCCTGCTGTGGGGAGGGGAGGTTGGAGGCACCCATTATTGAAGAGAGACAGGATCAAAGTAGGAAATGGACCAGGTGGGAGTGGGATGGGTGGGAGGGAAATGTAGCCAGTCTTTTACAATAATCTCCTGTGGTAATGTTTTGCATAGCTATACATGTACAACATATATTGAATTGATTATCTTCCCAGCAGGAGTGGGTGACAAGGGAGGAATGGAATGGATATAGAATCCGAGGTTTAATAATTAAATATTTCAAATATATATAAATACTATAATTAATATTGTTTTCATGTAATTGGGAGATAAGAAGTGCAGGCATTGGGGCACAGAGATTCACCTTTCCCTAATGGAAATGTCGAAGGGGGTATGGGAGAAGATATGGGAGAGAGCAAATTGGATGAGGGATATCCTGTGGGACTGCTGTTCTGGGGTGATGGGTAGGGAAAAAGGGGGAAAAAATGTAACTCAATATTAGATGGCAATGAATTATGTAAACAAGAAGTTAATAAAGCATTTGGAAAAAAATAAAGAAGATACCCAAGTATATATATATATATATATATATATATATATATATATATATATATATATTCATGTCTAAGTTCTCTCCTAAGCTCCAGAATTATATAATAAATTTCCTTCCATATACCTAGTACTGATTATTCTATAAATATCTCAAAATTTACATTTTTAGAATGGAATTAATTACATTGCTCCCCAAACCCTCTTTTTTCCCCTAAGTCCACCATTACTGTCAAGCATATTGCCATCTTCCTAGTCATCCAGGATCACAACCTTAATGGCAGTAATTATGCTTTTACACTCACTCTACATGTACAATTTCTTCCTAAGTTTTGATATTTCTTACTTCACAATATTTTTCTTATATTTTCCTTTTTTCACTCATAGCCACCACCCAAGTATATTATTTCATTATCACATAACTACATAATTGAAATGGCATTCTGATTGGTCACTGTGCCCCACATCTTTACCCATTTCAAGCCATCCTCTACTCAAAATTAGTTATTTTTATAACCTGCAAGTGTGATGCCTTTAGTTGACAAAACTGAGTCTATCTGTTACCTCACAGATCATATATAAAATCAACTCTTTGAAATGGATATCATTTCATAAACTTGTCCCTTTCCATTTTTCCCATATTCTTACATTCCAACATCTCTCCATAAACTTTATGATTCAGGAACATCTACATTCTTTCCTTGCTTCACAGTAGTTTCCTAGTACTGTCTTACTGAGCTCACAGTACATATATTCTGTATATTTCATCTATATACTTAATTGTTTGCATGTTGTCACCCACCTCTAAGAATTTCAGTACGTTTTTGGGAGGGGCATTGGATTTGCCTTTTTTTTTTTTTTTAGTGCTTGCTTAACTTCTTGTTTATATCATTCATTTCTGTCAAATTTTGAGTTATAATTTTCCCCCATTTTTCCCCTAACCACCACCAAAGAATAGCAGCCCCACAGGATATCTCCTCATCCAATCTGCTCTCTCTCCCATATCTTCTCCCGTACACCCTTCAACTTTTCCAGTAAGGCAAGTTGAATCTCTGTACCCCAATGCCTATATATCTTATTTGCCAGTTATATGTAAAATAGTATTAATAATAGCATTTATATGTTTTTAAAATTTTTTATTTTAAAGCTTCAAATTCCAGATTCATTCCCTTCCTCACTTGTCACCTACCTTTACAGGGAAGATAAGCAATTCAATATACGTTGTACATGTGTAGTAGCTATGTAAAACACTACCATAGTAGATATATTAGAAAGGACTGACTGTATTTCCCTCCCTCCTATCCCACCACCCTCTACTTTCATACTGTCCCTTTTCAAATTGGGTGCTTCCAACTTCCCTGCTCCTCAGCCTGCCCTCCCTTTGATCACCCTCCCTCTCATCCCCTTCCCCCCTACTATCCTGTAGGGTGAGATATCTAATTTGGTATGTATGTCATTCTCTCTCTGATCCAAATTCAATGAGAATAAGGTTTGGTCTTTTTGCATTCCTCTTCTTCCACTCCTTTGTAACCGTTTTCCCTTGCCTCTTCTATATGAGACAGTTTACCCCACTCTGTCTCTCCCCATCTCCTTTCATTATATTCTTCTCTCACCTCTTAATTTGAATTTTTATGTATCATCTTTTCTTATCAAATTTGACCTGTGCCCTCTATTTATGTATACATGTAAATTTATATACACACATTCACATATGTATTGACATGCCCATATATACTTTTTCAACTATTTTCATACTGAGAAAAGTTTCATCAGTTAAAATTATCATTTTCCAACTAATCATGTAAATAATTCAACTTTGATAAGTTCCTTATTATTTTTCCCTGTTTACCTTATCAGGCATCACTTGTTTCTTGTATCTGAATGTCAAATTTTCTATTCAACTCTGTTTTTTTTCAACAAAAATGCTTGAAAGTCCACTGGATGACCATATTTTCCCCTGAAACTTAATACTCAGTTTTGTTGTTGAATTTTTCTGTTTATTTTGTTTCCTTTGCCTAAGCATGTTTCTACTTAATTACTTGACCACTGGTTTTTCTTGCCACAGTAGGACCCTGCCACCAGAGAGGGGAGCTTCTGTGCCAAATGCTGGGGTTTTCTCAGCTGCTGAAGGCATTATTTGTGTGCCCTCTCTGAAGCCTCCACATGCTCTGGCAAGCTGGTCACACACCCCAAGACCTCCACCCCTTACCACAATCTAGATCTAAGAAGGTTAAAAGAAGAGCAATTACACCCCCCCGCCCCCCCAGACTGGATGCCAGATTCCCCTACAGACTGAAGGCTAGCAGCTTAATCTGCAAAGTGGTGCAGGCTGCTCTGTGGTTACTCAGCAGTTTCTTGCCCTAGGGGAAAGAGGCCAATACTTTAGTCAATGGTCAGATGTTCCTCTGGTTGTGAAATTATAGAGCTGGAAGAAATATTGCTGTATTATCTGTCTTTCTTTCTATCTGTCTATCTCTCTATCTGTCTATCTGTTTTAACAGATATATGTGTATTTTCACAATGTGTATATATGTTTGTATACACACATATATTTGGGTATCTATAAATGCATATTTGTACATACATACGTGTGTATATATATATAATATGCATATATGTATAGTTACATTACCTGTTAACTAGTAATAAATTATGTAGCCAATGGAATTACATTTTTCTAGGTCTATGGATTTCAAGTTTGAAAAAAAGCTTATTACAAAAGAAGTTTCTCATTTGAAAAAAATAAAGCAAAGCTAATTAGTTGATGAGACAGATAATACATTTGAATACTTTATTAGAAAATATCCATATCTTTTGATTTCCTTTGAACTAGATTTGAGAGAGTTAGTAAAATAATTAGATATGGAGCTGTCTGAAGGTACCAAACTGACTGCTTGTACCAAAGCAACCCTGAGGGCAGTGTCCCTGCATGCAATATTAATGAATTCATCTTTGTCATGATTTCTATGTCTGTTTACCATGCATATTTCCACAAACATATTTTTGATTATGAAACTCACTTTAAAATGTTTCCTTTATACCAAATTTTTATATTTATCCTTTCATTTTTATTGTTATTTTTGTTTTTACATGGACTCATTTCTAGCTATAACCCTCTCTCTTCTTGTGCTCACTGAATCATTCCTTGAAATACACACACACACACACACACACACACACACACACACACACGCACGCACGCACACACACACACACACACACCATATAGAGACAGAGACAGCAAGACAGAGACAGAGAAAGAGACAGAGACATTGAGAGACAGAGACAGAAGAGCAGGAAAAAAATAGCTTTTCAAAACTAATTCTCAGAGTATATATAATGTTGAACACTCATAATCTTCCACCTCTAGAATTAAGGTGGGGGGCTGCACTTATTTTTTGTCTCTTTGGCACTAAGCAAGGGACAATATAATTTTATGATGTCTAATATTTTATTTATTTTCCTTTCCATTTGTATTCACAATATTCTTTCCTTTTACAATTGTCATTGAACTTTTAAAAATATTTCTGTCAGCTTGCATTACTCTCAATAAAACAAATGTAAAAACAAGTTTTGTGAGCAATAGGATAAGTCTCTTTCCATTTTGTGCTTATGATGTTGATCTTCTAAAAACATGTGTATTATCGAATTGTAACTTATGCTAATTTTTATCCTCATTTTGTCATTCAATATGTTAGTTACATCTTTTAGCTTTTATGTTTATAATTCCTTTTTTAAAGTCACTTGTTGAATTTATTCATTTTAGATAGCACAGAAACAAGCACCAATTCCTGGCTACTTTAATAAACAACTCCTTTAAAAATATCATTGAAGGGGCGGAGCCAAGATGGCAGAGTAGAAACAGCATTTCCAATGTACTCTGCTCCACACAAATTTCAAACAATGTGAAAGGGAGCTCCAAACAACTTCTGGAGCCACAGCACCCACAGAACAGCACAGAGAAGCTAACCTCCTGCTGAGGACAGCCCAGCAGCCCTGCAGGGAGTGGCCAGCACAGTGCTCTGAGAGCAGGCAGCACAGTGCGCTGGGAACAGACAGCGTAGCCTGCAGAGCTGAGCCCAGGTCCGTGGTTTTAGCCCCAGGGCAGCTGGGCCTTCAGCCAGCTGGTGGAACCCCAGAACACCAGCAATTGTGGCGATTCCAGAATTATCAGCACAGATATGCCTAGGACAAAGTGAGAGGTTAGTGCCCTATGGACTTTGGGACCAGTATTTGGGGAACACGTGGCTTCCTCCCCTGGGAGCAAAAAGCTGCTGAAGAAACAGCTGCACAGAAGCCATTTTGCAGTGTCAGTAGTGGCTCTAGCTCCTGGTCTGCGAACTGTAGGAAGATCCAGCAATCAGTCTGGGGGTTAATCGCTTTTGCTTTAAACTGCCTGGATCTGGATTGTGATCTGGGGGGGTGAGGGGAAGTTTGGGGTGGGTATCCAACTTGTCAGAGTGGGTGGAGGCTTTACAGAGGCCACCCAACTGGCAGAAGTTGTGAAGACCGCACACTTGGGTGGAAGCTCCCCTGTCTGGTGGCAGTCCTACTGTGGCAACAAGCCCAAAAATCAAGTAAGTAAGTGGCAATATGCCTAGGCAAATGAAACAAAATAAACAGAAAAGTTCAACATTGGACTCCTATTTTAGGGGCAAAGAAGCTCAAAGCATGGAGGAGGACTGTGAGGTCAGAACTCCTGCACCAAAAGCCCCAAATGAAAATACAAGCTGGCTGCAGGCCATAGAGGACCTTAAGAAGCAGATAAGAGAAGTGGGGGAAAATTTGGGAAGAGAAATGAAAAAGATGCAAGAAAAGTATGAAATGATAGTCAACAGCCTGACTGAGGAAAATAACACCCTAAAAAACAGACTAACTCAAATGGCAAAAGAGGCTCAGAAAGGCAATGAGGAGAAGAATGCCTTAAAAGTCGAATTTGCCAGATGGAAAAAGAATCTCAAAAGCTCACTGAGGAGATTCATTCCTTCAGAGTTAGACTGGAGCAAATGGAAGCTAGTGACTTTATGAGAAATCAAGATACCATTAAACAGATCCAAACAAATGAAAGAATAGAAGGCAATGTGAAATATCTCATGGGAAAAACCACTGACCTGGAGAACAGATCCAGGAGAGACAATTTAAAAATTATTGGACTACCTGAAAGCCATGATCAAGGAAAGAACCTAGAAATCACCCTTCAAGAAATTCTCAAGGAAAATTGCCCTGGTGTTTTAGATCCAGAGGGCAAAATAAAGGTTGAAAGAATCCACCGATCACCTCTTGAAAAAGATCCCAAAAAGAAAACTCCCAGAAATATTATAGCCAGGTTCCAGAATCCCCAGATCAAGGAGAAAATACTACAAGCAGCCAGGAAGAAACAATGTCAATATTGTGGAAACACAATCAGAATAGCCCAGGACCTGGCAGCTTCTACACTAAGGGATCGAAGGGCATGGAATATGATATTCCAGAGGGCAAAAGAACTGGGAATGAACCCAAGGGTCACCTACCCAGCAAAACTGAGTACCTTGTTTCAGGGGAAAATATGGTCATTCAGTGGAATAGAGGACTTTCAAGTATTCTTGAGGAAAAAACCAGAATTGAATAGAAAATTTGACATCCAGACACAAGAAGCAAGAGATGCCTGAGAAGGTAATCAGGGAAAAGAAATCAAAAGGAACTTATCAAAGTTGAACTATTTGCATTCCTATATGGAAAAGCAATAACTGTGACTGATGATATCTTTCTCACATTGAAAATAATGGAAGAAGGGGGTGTGGTCATATGAATACATATGTGAATGTGTGTGTATATGGTTACAGTTATATATGGATAGAGGGCATAGGTTGAATTTGTTGGGAAGGGAGAATACTCAAGGGATGAAATTATGAGGTGAGAGAGGAAAGTGGCATGAGGAGATGGGGAGAGACAGGGTAGGGTAAACTATCCCATGTAGAAGAAGCAAGGGGAAGTGGTTGCAAGGGAGGGGGAGAATAAGAAGGCTAAAAAGGCAAAACCACATTCACATTGAATTTGGTTCAGGGAGAGAATGACATACATACCAAATGGGATGTCTCAACCTGCAGCAGGATAGGGGTAAGGGGGATGGCAGGAGGGATGATGGATGCGAGGGCATACTTGGGGGGAGGGGAGGTTGGAAGTACCCACTATAGAAGAGGGACAGGATGATGTAGGGAATGGACCAGGTGGGATGTGGGATGAGTGGAAGGGAATTATAAGCAGCCTTGTACAATATATCTACTATGATAATGTTATGCATAGCTAGACATGTAAAACATATACTGAATTACTTATCTCTCAAGAGGGAATGGGTGACAAGGGAGGAAGGAAATGGATCTGAAATTTAAGGTCGTAACATTAAATGTTTCAAATATATATAAATACTATTACTAATACTCTTTTGCTTGTAATAGGGAGATAAGATGTGCAGGCATTGGGACACAAGATTCATATTCGTCCAATGGAAAAGTCGAAGGGGGCATGGGAGAAGGTATGGGAGAGAGCAGATTGGAGGAAGCGATATCTTGTGGGACTGCTATTCTGGGAGGGTGGGTAGGGTAATAACAGGGGGAAAATGATAGTAACTCAAAATCTGGTGGAAATGTATGATGTAAAACAGAAGTTAATAAAGCATTTGTTTAAAAAAAAAACCCTAATGTGAGACTTTGTTTTGGGGCTCACTTAGAGAAGCCTTGTGTGATTTGACCAGATGAGACTCTGGGCCGCTGTGAGAGTCCCCCCAGCTTTGAAAACACAGATTGTGATGCTTTCCTCTCTGGGAACTGTGAATAGGTATAGATGTAATAGTTGGACATTTGGAAGCATGTCTGCTGAAATGTTTCTTGTAACTTTTCCTTGTAATCTATCTGTATAATCTGAAGTTCATGGTGCTGACTTTCCCCCCTGAACTATGTAAATGATATGTTTGATTGATTAAAGCATGACTTTTAACCCATTTTGAGTTGCTTTCCTTTAGAAAAGCAAAACTAAGAACCTGTGTTGGCAGCCACCATGGGGATGCTGGGGTGCTTGCTGCTACAACATATATGCATAGATAGAGGTCACAGGCTGAATTGAACAGGAAAGGATGATACCTAAAAAATAAAATCAAGAGGTGAGAGAGGAATATAATGGGAGAAGGAGAAAGGGAGAGATAGAATAGTAAATTACGTCATATAAAAGAGGCAAGAGAAAACTGCTACAATTGAGGGGAAGAGCAGGAAGGTGAAAGAGAATGGGTCAACCTTACTGTCATTGAATTTGCCTTAAGGAGGGAATAAAATACACTCATTTGGGTACCTTACCCTATAGGAAAATAGGGGGGAAGATGATAAGAGGGGGAATGGTAGAAGGGAGGGCAGATTGGGGGACAGGGTAGTTACAAGCACTTTTGAAAAGGGACTGTGTCAAAGTAGAAAATAGTATAATTTGGGGGTAGGATAGGAAAAAGGGAAACTAGTTATCTTTCAAAGTATTACTACTATGGAAATGTTTTGCATAATGGCACATGTACAACCTATATTCAATTGCTTGTCTTCCCAGTGTGGGTGGGGTTAAAGCCAAGCATGAGTAGTTTTCCAGAGGACTGCTGCTGTAAGCAGCTTGTCAAAGTTCTGATTACACAGTATAGTGGGCTCTCTATTTATTCTGTAACAAATTAGCACAAGATATTCACAGAAAACAAAGTACAGCATTCAGAATATTATAACTTCATAACTTATTAGTAAAATGACCACATAGTTTTCACCAAAATGGTCACATAGATTTAAGCAAAAGATAACATTCATTTAGTAACTCAATCATTCTTATTTAGAAAGTCCTTAGCTAAGTTGTCAAGGTATAAAGGTCAAAGTCCTCCACCCATAAGGTAAAATTAAGTTACTAACTCATCAGTCACTACTAAGTACCCTCTTAAGGGGTATTGGAAAGTACAAAGGCCATCTACCCCTAGGTCACAAATAAGTCACAATCTCATCAGTCAGCATTAAATACCCAAAGAGAGATCTTTTCACCTTGACTCAAGGCAGGCTCTCCACTTCCATGGTTCCTCTTCCATGGTCCTAGCTCCTACCTGAACCCACCAAACTGTCACCTGAGTTCAAAAGCAGGCAGCTTCCAGTTTCCTGTCCAGTTCCTGTTCCATATTGAAGCTCAGAGGATCCAGTCCACCTCAAGTCCTTCACATATTCTGTTCCTGGGAACAGAATCTTAAAAAAGCCACAATATCATTCACTCACATTGCCAGCATCCTCATCAAAATAGTTTTCTCCAGCCTGGGTCTCTCCCCCTCAGCCTCCAGAAGAAAAGTCTCAGCAGAAGTTCTGGCCAGCTTTCAGAAGACGTTCTGCCACCATAAATTCCATTCTCAAAATCAAATTCAGTTTCTCCAGTCTGGGCCTCTCCTCCTTAGCCTCCAAGCTGTTTGCTCCAAGAAGTTCTGGCCTCTTTCAGTTTGGACTTTTCCTTATATATGGTATTACTTCCTCCCTGTTTAGCCACTTTCTCTCATGTCAACAAGTACATCCTACTGTGGAATTCACAAGTTGTGGGTCTTAATACTTAACTTGAAACTAAGTGCTTAAGTACCCGTTAGCTTGCCAATACAAGGGGAGCTCCAAATTTTATTGCTATTACAGTGGGTGAGGAGGGAAGAAGAGAAAGAATTTGGAAATCAAAGTTTTAAAAAGGAATGTTAAAAAAATCGTTTTATACATGGAACTGGGAAATAAGATATATAGGCACTGGGGTATAGAAATCCATCTTGCCCTACCAGAAAGTTGGGGGGGGGAAATTAAGGGTGATATAAGAGAGAGAAGTTTGGGGGATGGGGAATTTAGTAGATTTGCTATCTTGTATTGGGGATAGGGGGAGATGGGGAGAAAATATGTAACTCAAAATCTTGTGGAAATGAATGTTGAAAACTAAAAATAAATAAATAAAAGACTAATTTTGAAAAGAACCAAAAAAATAAAATCATGCTAATTTTAAATTTTGCACTACTGTTATTTATGGTTATATTTTTAATCACCCTTGTGCAAATTGTTTCATTGCTTCTATTAACTTCACTCTGTTTCAGCTCATGCAGATCTATCCATGCTTCTTTGTAATTACATTCGTTCCTACTTGAACAATGATATTCTTCTCTATTCATGTCTTGCAATTTTTTTAACCATTTCTCAATCAGTAGAAACCAACTTTGCTTCCATTTCTTAATTATCACAAAAAGTGTTCCTATGAATATGTGTTTGTTTGTGTGTGTGTGTGTGTGTGTGTGTGTGTGTGTGTGTGTGTGTGTGTGTGTGATATGTTCATGGAGCTTTATCAAAGATAATTGATACAAAGCGTTATTCTTTCCCCATTTCAACACTTCCCTTTTTGTCCTGGGCACATTAATTTTGTTTGTGGAGCACCTTTTTTTGTTTCCTGCAATTGAAGTTACATATTTAATCTTTTGAATTGCCTCTACATGATATTTGAATACAAATGCATCTCCTACTCATTGTTGTGAAAGGTAAACAACTAGCTTTTCTTTTATTTGTAATAGTAAGATATAAAATATTAAGGTCTTATATATATTTAGAATGTTTTCTGGAATTAGGCATAAGGTGTTTGCCTAAGCCAAATATCTGAGAAAAAGAATTTTAGTTTCCTTAGATCTTTAAATTCAAATAAGGAGTTTTTTCCTAAGTAATTTATTTTCTAGTTGATTGAATACTGCCTTACTGAATTGAAGTGCTTCTGATCACTCTTGCCAAATCTGTTCCATTTATTCTACCTTTCTGTTTTTAACCAGTATCAGACAATTTTGAACAACTGATGTTCAATTATATATTTTGAGTTCTGGAAGTGTTATTCTCCATTTGCCCCTAATTATTTTTCTTATCTCCCTTGATTTTATTTTTTTTCCATTTTAAAATTATTATTTCAAGTTCTATATGAAATTTTTTATATTATTTGATTGGTAGAGCATTAAAAGTCCAAGTTAACTGTAGTAGCACTGCCATTTTAATTATGTTGGCATTGTGCAGACAAGAGCACTGAATAGTTCCTCAAATATTTAAGTTTTTCTGTATTTCCATAAGAACACAACATAATGGAATTTATACCAAAATTTTTTGTGCTTTGGAAAATTTATCGCAAGTTACCCTATGCATCTTACAACTTTAGGATGTTTTTCTTTCTGCTATTATTATACAATAATCTTATTGAACTTTTAGGCTCTTTTTAATAGACTGAAGCTGTGCAGAATTCTGTTTTATCAATTAACATGGACTATATAGGGTGTTGAGAAAGGAAAGATATGACCAAAGCAATTTCTGTCTTCAAAGACATTCTCAAAAAATATTATTTTCTAATCGGAGAGATGATATCTAAACATATAGGTATGTAAACATAACACATTTTGCACTGGAATTCACACATAACTATGATGAAGTGTGGTGGCATATATCAACATTATATCAATAAATCCAGAAGAGAATACATTACTTTCCCTTCCAAACTTACCGTCTTCTAAATACCATGTTTCCATTGAGAGTAAAGACATCTTTCTAGTCACCCTGGCTCAAAACTACATCACTGTACTTGATTCATTATACTCTCACAATCCATATATCAAACTAGTAGCCAAAGCTTAGTATTTCTACCTCCATAATATTATTTGCATACCTAATTTTTTTTTTGCTCATGTGGTCACACTTTTGCCACAATTACCTGGAATATTATATAGTCTCCTAAATCATTTCCTTGTTTTCAGCCTCTTCTTTCTTCAATCCATAGAGATAGAATAATTCTCCTAAACTGTAATTCTAATGAATTTACTCCTCTACTCTATAAATTTCAAAATCTCATTACTGTCTCTAGAATCAAATGGAAACTCCTCAGGTTAGTTAGTTAAATCTCTCATAAACAGTCCTCAACCTAACTTTCCAAGGTTCTTATATATTGCTTCCATTTTTTACACTCAGTGATTCAGTCCAAGTGTCTCTTTGTTGTTTATGCATGAGTCTATTTTCTTTGTACCTTTGTACTAAATATCCTCCATGACTTAGATACATTTTCTCTTCTTCGAATCCCTTATTTCTTAGAAATCACTGATACTGGGGCAGAGCCAAGATGGCGGAGTAGAAACAGCTCTTCCAAGCCTCTCTGCCGACAGATTCCCCTCAAACTATGTAAAAGGGGACTCTGAACAACTTCTGGAGCCCCAGCACCCACAGAACGACACAGAGAAGCTAACCTCCTGCTGAGGACAGCCCAGCAGCCCTGCAGGAAGGACCAGCGCAGTGGTCTGGGAGCCCGCAGCGCGCAGAGCACAGGAGCCGAGCCCAGGTCCGCGTGAGCCGAGGTTTTAGCCCCAGGGCGACAGGGCCAGCAGCCAGCTGGAGGAACCCCAGAACACCAGGAACCCTGGCGACTCCAGAATTATCAACATAGACATGCCTAGGACAAAGTAAGAGGTTAGTGTCCTATGGACTTTGGGACCTGTATTTGGGGAATGCGTCAGCTCCCTCCCCTGGGGGCTAGAAGCCGCTGAGGAGACACGCCATTTTGTAGTTTTCAGAGGCAGATCCGGCTCCCAGCCTACAAATCGTGGGGAGATCCAGCGATCAGTCTTGGGGGTAATCGCTCTTGCTTTAACCTCCCTGGATCTGGATTGTGATCTAGGGTGGAAGTCGTGGGTGGGTTTACAGCTTGCCAGAAACGGAAGTTGCCCCCCACACGTTCGGGACGAAAATTCCTCTATCTGGCCTTAAAGCCATAGTGTGGCAACAAGCCCAAAAGTCAAGTAATTAAGTGGCAACATGCCAAGGCAAAGGAAACAGAAAAATGCAACCTAGACTCCTATTTTGGGGGCATAGAGCGGGAAAAGGACTGTGAGGTCAGAAGTCCTGCTCCAAAAGCCCCAGGGGAAAACATGAGTGGGTTGCAGGCCATAGAGGACCTTAAGAAGGGCTTTAAAAATCAAATAAGAGAAGTGGAGGAAAAATTGGAAAGAGAAATGAGAAGGATGCAGGAAAAGCATGAAATGAGGGTCAACAGCCTGACTGAGGAAAACAACACCTTAAAAAATAGACTAACTCAAATGGCAAAGGAGGCCCAAAAGGGCAATGAGGAGAAGAATGCCTTAAAAAGTCGAATTTGCCAGATGGAAAAAGAATCTCAAAAGTTCACTGAGGAGATTCATTCCTCCAGAGTTAGACTGGAGCAAATGGAAGCTAATGACTTTATGAGAAATCAAGATGCTGTTAAGCAGATCCAAACAAATGAAAGATTAGAAGGCAATGTGAAATATCTCATGGGAAAAACCACTGACCTGGAAAATAGATCCAGGAGAGACAATTTAAAAATTATTGGACTACCTGAAAGCCATGATCAAAGAAAGAACCTAGAAATCACCCTTCAAGAAATTCTCAAGGAAAATTGCCCTGATGTTTTAGATCCAGAGGGCAAAATAGAGGTTGAAAGAATCCACCGATCACCTCCTGAAAAAGATCCCAAAAAGAAAACTCCCAGGAATATTATAGCCAGGTTCCAGAATCCCCAGATCAAGGAGAAAATACTACAAGCAGCCAGGAAGAAACAATTTCAATATTGTGGAAACACAATCAGAATAGCCCAGGACCTGGCAGCTTCTACACTGAGGGATCGAAGGGCATGGAATATGATATTCCAGAGGGCAAAAGAACTGGGAATGAACCCAAGGGTCACCTACCCAGCAAAACTGAGTATTTTGTTTCAGGGGAAAATATGGTCATTCAGTGCAATAGAGGACTTTCAAGCATTCTTGAGGAAAAAACCAGAGTTGAATAGAAAATTTGACATCCAGATGCAAGAAGCAAGAGTTCCCTGAGAAGGTAATCAGGGAAAAGAAATCAAAAGGAACTTATCAAAGTTGAACTATTTGCATTCCTATATGGAATAGCAATAACGGTGACTGATGATATCTTTCTCACTATGAAAATAATGGAAGAAGGGGGTGTGGTCATATGGATACATATGTGAATGTGTGTGTATATGGTTACAGTTATATATGGATAGAGGGCATAGGTTGAATTTGTTGGGAAGGGAGAATACTCAAGGGATGACTAGGTGACGCAATGTTTAAGAGCCCCAGCCTTGGAGTTGGGATGACCCGGGATTGAATCCAGCCTCAGAAAATGAGCACCCACACATAAATAATGACTAGCTATATAACCTTGAGCAAGTTACTTAACCCCAATTGCTTTAAAAAAAAAGAAGGGGAAGGGAACAAGGATTTATTCAGTACCTACTATGTGCTTTGCATTGTTCTTAGTTCCTTACAAAAATTAGGTATTGTATTTTTTTTTTTTTTTTGCTTTTTGGAGGGCAATTGGGGTTAAGTAACTTGCCCTAGGTCACATGGCTGGGTTTTTTTTTTTTTTTGTTTGTTTGTTTGTTTGAGTGTGCCTTAAGTGTCTGAGGCCGGATCTGAACTCAGGTCCTTCTGACTCCAGGGCCGGCGCTCTACTCACTGTGCCACCTAGCTGCCCCATTGGATATTGTATTTTGTTATGCATCACAGAAAAGAAGGAAAATTTCAGGTCCAGGAAATCAAAGTAGGAGTTCACATCATATATTCTGGGACAATGATATGACTGTGCCAATACTGAAGGGGAGTAGTAGAATATTAATCTCATAAAATTAGCATGGGCCAGATTATTTAGGTTTTAAATGCCAGATTAATATTTTAGACTATATTCTATAGACAAAGGGGAGTTAATGAAATTTCTGAAGAATGAATGCATATCACAGGAGACAAATATCTGCTGATGGGTAGGAAATCCTTCTACATTTCTCTTCTAAAACTTAAAAAATATTAGCATGGACCCAACGGGGACTAGATGGTGGCTGACATAGTAATAGTGCTAGCATTAGAGAAACAAAAAGTGGAAGCCACTATTCTGCTACAAGTGTATTACCCTCACCCCACCCTATCCTAAACCCTACCTCCTAGACATGGAAAAAAGGACAACCAAGATGTTAGTAACATGAAACGTGGTGGTAAAGAAAGCATCCTGGACATTACTCTTAAGAGTAACCTTGAGTTAAAGGTTACTCTTAAAAGTAACCTTGAGGAAAGGAACCTTGCTATGGAAGCAGGAACACAGTTGCAGCAATTCAATTGCCAATATGGAATCTTTGCCTATGAGGTGTGTCTGGGGATATCTATTATTTGATGGAATCTCTGAAGGTGACAGAAAAAAGGGTGATGATTCCTCAACTGTTATTTTTTTTTCCTTTTCACCTCTCCCAAAGAGATGGATAACTGTCCCCCAAATCATTATTTCTTAAGGGTTTATTAGCTTTCTGTTTCCCTTTTTGGAAAAGTTGATTTTCCAAGATAAACATGGCCCTTGTTTTGAGGATATATGTATTTTAGGATTCAAATGCAGTAGACAAAATGCAATAGGAATAAAAGGAGGGAGGGAGGGAGAGAGAGAGAGAGAGAGAGAGAGAGAGAGATATGGAGAGACAGAATCAGAGGGAGACAGAGTCAGAGATACAGACAGAGAGTTTACAACTATGATTCATTAAATTTTTTATGCTTTGAAGAGAAGGTAGAGAAACATAGTTCCAGCATCTTTGAATCAATGAATTTAATAGTTTTGGCTTAAGGGAACCTGTGACAGCTAGGCTATTATAAGAGGAGCCATTTCCACAAGTTTTCTCTCCTTATCACTGCTTTCTGTTGGCCAGTTTGAAAGTACAACTATTCTTAAATAGGGGTGGAACTGAAGGTGTGAAAATAGAGAAAGCCATTACTAAAAGGAGGAGTTTTGAGTGAGTAATATCCCCTACACAAGGATGAGGTCCAGGGCAAGAAAAAGCAAATAACCTCTTAACCCAACTACTGCTGCTTCATGAGCATAAATCATGCCTACTTGAATAAGGCAAATTTCCATTTCATAGACACATTCTGTAAGCATAATTTTGCCCCATTCTAGCCCCACCTCTTTTCTCCATATATACTATTTTGCTTGATCTCATCATTTCCATATATTAATTTATTATCTATATGTATATGATTCTCAAATCTATTTGTCCACATCTAATCTATTTCCTGATGTCCAGTCTCTCAATTTCCTCTGCCTATTGCACATTTTGAACTCTCTTGTAAACATCTTAAACTTAGTATGTCAAAAGTTGAACTAATTATCTTTCCAACACAAACACTTTCCTCTCCTTGACTTCCCTTATTGACATTATCCTCCCAGTCACTTAAACTTAGAAGCTAGGTAACAACTTCTAGTACTCATTCTCTCCATATTCAATCTTTTGTCACATCCTATCCTTTGTACCTTCATAACATATCTCATATACACTCCCTTCTCTGATATTGCAATGCTGTGCTGCAAATTCTCCTCACCTCACACCTGTGCTGTTGCAATAGCCTCTTGTTTACCCTTCTTGCCTCAAGTTCCTCCTCACTAACTTTCATTTTCAAATAAGCTCTCAAATTCATGAACGCCATTGGCTTCCTGTTACTCCTGGAATCGAATAATATGTCTGTCTATCTATCTATTGTCTAACTATCTATCTACTTTCTATCAATCTATCATTTATCTGTCTACCTATAGTCTTCTAAAACCTTTCATAATCTGGCACTTCCTAAATCTTCTTAAACCTTATTCCTCTGACATCCAGTAACAGTGGTCTTCTTGTTGTTCCTCACATATGACATTCCATAAGTTTCACTGGCTTTCCCCTATGCCTGGAATGCCCTGCTTCCTTTTACCTGCTGTCTAGCATCCCTAGTTTTCATCAAATCCTAGGTTAATTCCCATCTTATTCATGAAGCTTTTCCCAATCCTCCTTGATATTGATACAGTTCCTCTGAGATTATCTTCAACTCTTCTTGTATATATCCTGATTGTACAGAACTGATTGCATATTTTCTTGCCCATTAAACTTAAGTTCCTTGAGAGCAGGGACTTCTACCCCGCCCATTTTTTTTCTTTCTCTAGCACTTAGCACAGTGTTTGGTACATAATTGGTGCTTAATAAATGCTCACTAAATGACTAATTACTACCCCTATTGAAAAATCATGTATAAAATTTGAGATAAGAACAAAGTAATTTTGCAGATTGGAAATTTGCTGATGAAGACAAAATAATTATATTGAAAATAATAATACTTCCAAAAAATAATTGCATTTCTATAGCACTTTGAGGGCTTTCCTAACAATAACCTTTGGGGAAGGGAATGATAATAAATTATATACTATCAAGCAGTGATATAATTATAGTGAGAGTCCTATATTTGCAGCCAGAGGACATACAAATCCTCTCTCTGGCACTCATCTAGGTAAGTCTGAGGAAATTTAACTCACCTCTCTGGTCCTTAGTTTCCTCATCTATAAAATAAGCCAATTGTTTTACATGAATTATAAGGTTCTTTTCACCTCTGAATCTATGATGCTTATTGTCTCTAAAGACAAATGGATAAAACAAACAATAAGAACCATAAAATCAAAATGCAATGGTAACAGACACACTTTTTCTAGGTATTGGTCATTTCAAGTCAGCTTATCCCAGAGAAAATATCATGAAGTACCCTACAAGTACTAAGAAGACATATAGGGAGGAAGCACAATTATACCAGAGATCAAAGGAAAGCAATTGTCATGGGAAATATCCAGGCTTAGAAATAGATCTTTCAACAATAGTATTATTTATTTCACTAGTTAAAACCTTAATGATTCTCTCCAAATTCCTTGGCACCTACATTTATTTCCCTACATGAAATCATTGGGAATATTCTAAAAGGGGTGAAGGATTTGAGGGGAAGCATATGTATAAGGGAATTGGCCTTGTTTATTTCCTAGAATCAAAGCCATTTGTTGTCTATATATACAACATATGCATATATATATATATATATATATACATATATATATATATATATATATATATATTGAGGATATGTATCCATGATTGAATAGATAGATGTTTGTGACTGTATACTCCCATACTATTTAGAGTTGGCTAACAGAATGAAGATCCTTTATTTTATTGGACTATTTAGTTACACATGAAAGAGTTAAAATCATTTTCTAATCATAAATAGATGTTACCTTTTAATATTTTTATGAAGTGAAATAGTTTAATAAAATAAGAAACCTAAAGTTATTTAGCAGGCAATGAATAATGTACTTTCCAGTAAATATTTGGTGAACAAAGAGGCTCTAGCTACCTTTTATAAATAAGTAGTATCAACTAACATCACAAAAGGGAAGAAATAAATTGGCTTAACTAGTATATTTGCAAGAAAACTTTTGAAACTTTAAAATAAAGCACATTATTAAAACTCTATTTAGATTACATTGGATGGAGATATATAAAAAAATTATTTTGCACTGCAAGCTGAGTGTATCTAGGGAAATTGTGTAATTACTACGATTTAGGTCTTTTAGAAATAGAATTAGCCAAACATGGCAGTGGTAAAAAAGCAAAATAATTCTAAACATGCTAGTGAATGGGCCTAAGCACCAATTATAGTTTGTGGCAAAAAATGCAAAGCTTGGAAGCCAGGGCTTTTTCACATCCCTGTAGCTCTCAAAACAGACATGGTTACCCAGGACTCAAGCTGCTATTGTTTGAAAACATTACTGTATCAAACAGTTTCCTTAATTTTATTTTCTATGGAAAGTGATATTATTTGCACTCTCTTTATTTGAATAATTTCCTGGGAGTAGAGATGGTTCCTATTCCAATCTTCCCCTCATTAACGGGAAAAGGAAAGCTAAAATGGTGAAGAATATCATTAGACAGTGATAGACATATGTCATATGGTAGTGATGTTGGCATATACTTCTATAGTTACTTGAAATGTGAAATAAAATGTCCTTTTTATCTGTAGTAAAGAAAAGTTTTAAAATCAGGTTTTGGTAATAATCAATAATATACTATATCATAATAATAAATTTATATTAATATCTAACAAGCATTCAGCATAATCACAGATATGCTGATGGAGAAGCCAGTCTCATGGTAATTAAAGATTCCTATTCCTTCCATAGAGCTTTGCTCAGATTTTCCTTTATGACAGAAAGAAAAACTATTTTCTATGTCATAGAAAATATAATCTCAGTGAACTATGATTAAAGCCCTGTGGTGGATGTTAGATAGCAGCACAAATATCATCACAAATTGTGGCATTATGTTATTCACTAACAATTAATGTTATCATCACCATGCTTTCATTACTAAGTAAGTTGAGTGATTTAAGAGCAGACTTTATGACTTCATAAGCATTCTATATTTCCACAGGTATTTTCTAAATAATAAAGTTGCGTACCAAATCACATGGACTCTACTCTCAATGACTTGCTAATTCACTAAGGCAATACGTGAAGAACAATTTAAGCCTATTAAATGGTTGTTCAATATATGTAAGAGATCACATTATGTTAGCTATTTTTTTAGAATTACAATTTTGTTCCTATTGGCACTACGACATAAGTAGGGATATAACATATTAGCACTTGTAAAGGGGGAAATATTCAGGGGCAGATAGGCGGTGCAGTGGATAGAGCCCTGGTCCTAAAGTCAGGAGGAACAGAGTTCAGTTCTGACCTCAGACACTTACTAACTGAGTGACCCTAGGCAAGTCATTTAACTCCAATTGCCTGAAAAAAAAAAGAATCATAACAGTGCAACTCAAAAGACTCATGATAGAAAATGCTATCCACATTCAGAAAAAAAAGAAGTCTTGGAGTCTGAAGGCAGATTGAAGCATATTATCTGCTCTGATTCTCTCTCTTTCTCTGTCTTTGTCTGTCTCTCTTCTTCCTCATGTTTTCTCCCATTAGTTCTAATTCTTTACATACTACACAGTGTATTGGGGTAGGGATAGGAAGGAGATAGGGAGAAAATCTGGAATTCAAAATCTAATGGAAGGGAACATTGAAAATTAAAAATAAATTTTAAAAACTCAAAAAAATGAAAAATGGAAATATTCCCAAGCATATAATAAACCTTTGGACCAATGAGCAAGCAAAAACATTATCCATCCCTTTGGCATGATCATCAATATGACTGTAATAATAATCTTCAAGTAAAATGACAGACACAAGTAAATAAGCAGACCATCAGTTAAGAACAAGAGTTGAACTGAATCCTGATGTGGTAATTTCCTGTTATTCAAATTCCATCAGCTATTACATGGTTACTCTCTCTATTCTCTCTCTCTCTCTCTCTCTCTCTCTCTCTCTCTCTCTCTTCTTCTATATTTCCCTGTTTTTGTCTCTGTCTCTCTTTTTGGCTTTTGAATCTATATATCATTTTTAGAATGATTTCCCTATGATTTCAAATTTTCATTAAGCAATTGCAAAGTCTCTGACACTGTCTAGGAAGTTATCTTAATAAAAAGGCATGTCCTTGACAACACTAAACCAATATCACAACTACCCAATAATTAAATCATTATAAACTCTCTAGTATTGCCTAAACAAAGATATTTTGAAGTTAGCTGGAATTAATCTATGAAGAGTAATTCTAACAATTTGAAGAATAAAACATACTAATAAATTGGTTTGTTTACCTGCTATTTTTTTCTTTTTTCTTTTTGTTCCAAATGCTTTATTAACTTCTGGTTTACTTCATTCATTTTCATCAGATTGTGAGTTACAATTTTTCCCCATTTTTCCCCAACCCATGACCCCAGAATAACAGCCATACAGGATATCCCCTCAACCAATCTGCTCTCTCCTATTTCTTCGCCCATACACCCTTCGACTTTTCCAGTAGGGAAAGGTGAATCCCCAAGCCCCATTGCCTACACATCTTATCTCCCAATTATATACAAAATAGTATTAATCATAGGATTTATATATATTTTTTAAAATTTGGTTTTAAAAGGAAGATAAGCAACTCAGTATATGCTATACATGTGTAGCTATGCAAAATATTGCCATAGAAGATATATTGTAAAAGACTGACTATATTTCCCTCCCTCCCATACCACCTCCCACTTGATCCACTCCCCACCTTGATCCTGTCCCTTTACAAAAGTGGGTGCTTTGAACTTCCCTCCCCACCTTTTTTCCCACTGTCCTTTCTATCATCATCCCTCTGATAACTTTCCTCCCTACTTTCCTGTAGGGTGGGATATCCTATTTAGTATGCATATCATTTTCTCCCTGATCCAAATTCAATGAGAATAAGGTTTTGCCTTCCGTTCCTTCCCCTCTGTTGTAACTATTTTCCCTAGCTTCTTGTATATGAGATAGTTTATCCCATTCTAACTCTCCCCATCTCCTCTTGTTATATTCTTCTTTCACCTCTTAATTTCATGTTTTAAGTATCATCCCTTCCTATTAAATTTGACCTGTGCCCTCTCTCTATGTATACCTAAAAACATATATACACACATTCACATATGTATTTATATAACAATATATCCTTCTTAAACAATTTTCATACTGTGAAAAGTTTCATCAGTTACATTAATTGTTTTTGCCTGTAGGAATGTCAATAGTTCAACTTTGATAAGTTCATAGTGATTTCTTTTTCATTTACCTCCTCAAGCATCTCTTTCTTCTTGTATCTGAATGTCAAATTTTCTAATCAACTCTGGTTTTTTCCTCAAGAATGCTTGAAAGTCCTCTATTCCAACGAATGACCAAATTTTCCCCTGAAACATGATACTGTGTTTTGCTGGGTAGGAGATTCTTAGTTTTAATCCCAGCTCCTTTGACCTCTGGAATATCATATCCCATGCCCTTTGATCCCTCAGTGTAGAAGCTGCCAGATCCTGTGTTATCCTGATTGTGTTTGCACAATATTGAACTTGTTTCTTCCTGGCTGCTTGTAATATTATCTACTTGATCTGGGAATTCTGGAACCTGGCTACAATATTCCTAGGAGTTTTGTTTTTGTTTCTTTTTTTTTTTTTTTTGCTTTTTGTAGGGCAGTTAGGGTTAAGTAACTTGACCAAGGTCACACAGCTTGGTTTTTGTTTGTGTGTGCATTAAGTGTCTGAGGCCAGATCCAAACTCAGGTCCTTCTGAGTCCAGGGCCAGCACTCTACTCACTGGGACACATAGCTGCCCCTGTAGGAGTTTTCTTTTGGGGATCTTTTTCAGGAGGTGATCTGTGGATTCTTTCAACCTCTATTTTGCCCTCTGGTTCTAAAACATCAGGGAAATTTTCCTTGAGAATTTCTTGAAGGATGGTTTCTAGATTCTTTCTTTGATCATGGTTTTCATGATCTATTGTCCAGATCAGTGTTTCTTCCCATGAGATATTTCACATTGCCTTCTATTCTTTCATTTGTTTGGAACCGCTTAATAGCATCTTGATTTCTCATAAAGTCACTAGCTTCCATTTGCTCCAGTCTAATTCTGAAGGAATGATTCTCCTCAGCCAGCTTTTGAGATTCTTTTTCCATCTGGCAAATTTAGCTTTTTAAGGCATTCTTCTCCTCATTGCCTTTTTGAGCCTCTTTTGCCATTTGGGCTAGTCTATTTTTTAAGGTGTTATTTTCCTCAGTCAGGCTGTTGACTGTCATTTCATACTTTTCTTGCATCTTTCTCATTTCTCTTCCCAATTTCCCCCCCACTTCTCTTATCTGCTTCTTAAGGTCCTCTATGGCCTATAGCCAGCTCGTATTTTCATTTGGGGCTTTTGGTGCAGTGTTTCTGAGCTCACAGTCATCCTTCTGTTCCATGCTTTGATCCTCTTTGCCCCCAAAATAGGAGTCTAATTTTGCATTTTTTTTATTTTGTTTACTTTGCTTAGGCATGTTGCCACTCAATCACTTGACTTTTGGGCTTGTTGCCACAGTAGGACTTTGCCACCCGCCAGGGGTACTTTCATCCCAAATATTCCGGTTTTCTCAACTTCCAGAGGTATTAGTTGGGTGGCCTCTGTGAAGCCTCCACACACTCTGGCAAGCTGCTCACACACCCCAAGACCTCCATCCCTGACTGAAATCCAGATCCAAGAAGGGTAAAGCAAGAGTGCTTACCCCCCAGACTGATTGCTGGATCCCCCTACAGTTTGCAGGCCAAGAGATGAAGCTGCAATGTGGCAGTATGGAGCAAGCTGGGCCTGCTCCTCAGTGGCTTCTTACCCCAAGGGGAAGAAGCTGACTCATTCTCCCAACCAGTCCCAAAGTCCATAGGGCACTGACCTCTCACTTTGTCCTAGGCATCTATGTTTTGATAATTCTGGATACTCCATAGCTGCTGGTGTTCTGGGGTCCCTCCAGATGGCTGCTGGTCTGGCTGCCCTCACACTAAAACCAAGACTCATGCAGGCCTTGGCTCAGTTCCCATTGTGCTGTACTAGTGGCTCCAAGAGCTCTTTGCTGCCCATTCCATGCTGGGCTGTAGGACTATCCTCAGCAGGAGGTTAGCTTCTCTGTGTCATTTTGTGGTTTCTGGAGCTCCAGAGGTTGCTCATGGTCCCCCTTTTACATAATTTTGAAGTGGTGTGTGCTCGAGCTCCGTGTAAGTGCTGTTTCTACTCTGCCATCTTGACTCTGCCCCCCTGATTACCTGCTCTTTAAAAGCCTGTTGAAAGGGGCAAAAAAATCGACCAACTTGGTTACATGATAAAGCACTCTAACTCATTGTTAAATTTTCAGTATGAGTATTTATTTACACTTTGACAATTGGTAAACACTAAAAAGTAAGGTTTGAGTTATTGCTTTATTAGTGTCTCAATTTAAGAAACCATCAATAATGTTGAATTTAAATATATGTCATGGGTAAATCCCCCCAAAGTTGTTAACATTAAACAGTTCATTATTGCTCCCAAAAATATATTTGAATTTCACTGCAATAATAAAGCAAAATCTATTGTGCTTTATAGTAACGTTGAACCTGATATTTTCTAGTGATTTTTAATAATGATTTGCTAAGGTCTATAAAAAGCCCATCCTTTTCCTATCATAAAAATATGTTGACTTTTTTATTTGACATTAACTAAAATACTTTCTTTGTGCTATATTCTGATGTTTTATTTGAAAATTTCCACATCACTTTTTAAGGGCTCAGAAATATAATTCTTCCACCAAAGATATGCTGTTGTTGAGTTATTTTTCTGGAATGATCAATTCTTTGTGACCTCACCTCATTTGGGATTTTCTTTGTAAAGATACTAGAGTGGTTTGCTATTTCTTTCTCCAACTCATTTCATAGATGAGGAAACTGAGGCAAACCAGGTTAGGTAACTGTTAAGATTCACCGAGTTAGCAAGCATCTGAGACCAGATTTGGACTCAGGAAAATGAAATCTTCCTGATTATAATCCTAACAATCTATCCTAGCTTCCCCAAGGGCAAAGGGAAGATCAGATGAAAACCATTCCTCAGGGTCTGCCAGCATCCTCCATATATACTCTACACATACCTATGGTAGCTTCTTGATTTTAAAAGGATAGCATTAAATAAGTTCAAAAAGATCCCCTAAAGGTGAACAATGATTAGTCTAGCTTAGTAATTAAAAAAGAAACATTAGCATCTTGGAAACATGACAAAATAGTCTTAAGGCATAAATAAAAATATTATAGGAGAATCAACACTTATTAAGCATGTATTATGTACCAGGAATTGTGTTATGTGCCTTACAAATACTATCTCATTTGTTCATCATTCAACTCCAAGCCCACCATTCAATCTACTGAATGATTTAACTGCTCATATTGATTATAATAAATCAATTTCCTATCCGGTGAAAAAAAACTCATTTAAAAGAACAGTTAATCCTCAAAAAGTTCAAGAAACTGGAATGAATGAAAAACTAAATTACTGAGAATTCTGAATTGGTGAACAATCACAAAACAGTCAGAATTAAATTATTCCCTAGTACAAATATTAATGTAAACAGCTAAATATAGCTGAGAAGATCTACTAAAATTGTTTTGGTAAATAAATTAAAATGATTTGCAATCAGGACATTATTTATATAGAAATGGGAAGTACTAAGGCAATTAAAAAGTTGATTTCTTCCAATTGCCCTTTTGAAACCAAGTTAATACGTTAATTTGCTTAGGTCAGAAATCCATTTGTCATAAATAAGGCAAAAGTAAACTTTAGACGAGTTTAGCCCAGAATAAACTCATTTATAGTATTTGAATTCAAGATATATTCTTAGAGGAACTATTATGGTTAAAATATTGTGTAAGACCCAGTGAAGGGAAACAATAACAGTAGCAACAAGTATAGCTGATAGCTACATAGTTCTTAAAAGTTTCAAAGCTCTGTTCTTGTATCTAATCTAATGCTCAAAGAAAAATAAAAAGTTGAATTATGAAATCAATAATACAGGCACCATTAGCATCATGTCCCAAATGAAGAAGCTCAATTGTACAGTTCCAAATGACTTTCTGAAAATAGTTAGACATTTTTTAAGCATAAAAGGTTTAGAGTTAGTCTTTTGCAATATAACTACTATGGAAATATTTTGCATAACTACACATGTACAACCTAGACTGAGGAGCTTGTCTTTGTAGTGGGGGTGGGAAGGAGGGAAAAAGGGAAAGAATCTGGAAATCAAAGTTTTAAAAACACAAGTTAAAAATATTTTTATATGCAGCTGGGAAATAAGATATACTGGCACTGGGTTACAGAAATCCAGCTTGTCCTACTAGAAAGTTGGGTGGGGGAGGATATAATAGAGAATATATTGGGGGAAGGAGTATTGAGTAGGATCGATATATTGGGGTGGGTGTAGCGGAAAGATGGGTAGAAAACGTGTAACTCAAAATCTTGTGGAAATCAATGTTGAAAACTAAAAATAAATAAATAAATTGATTTTTTTTTAAAAAAAAAAGGAAACAAACACTTCAAATACAAGTAAAAAAAAAAGATTTAGATTTAGAAAGGATTTCTTGACTTCTTTCCAAACTCATTTACAGTACAAAGCAGTATCTTGTTCCTTTGATTAAGTAAATAATGAAGACTCACTTCCTTTGGGAAAGATTTTTCATTATAAGTGAAAATACTACTTTATTATATTTTGGTAGGAAGGTAGCATAATGTGGCAAAATTTGAGTCTATTTTACCAGGCGTATCATGCATATAAGATACAGATTCTGTTTTGAAGAAGTTAAGTCAAACTGATAATCTCTGCAATGGAAGGCACCCTGCAGTGATACTGGAAGTAGAAAAAAGTACTGAGGGAATAGAGAGACCAGAAAGATGACTCACTTCAAGCTGGTGGAATCATGAATATCTTCTAGGGGAAATGGAATAATGCATGATATTTTAGTGTTAATTCCAAGAGACAATATTTCATGGTGTTAGAGACACAAGGACATTTATTTTTCTAAAATATATTGGGATTATTCTCTATTTTCTATCCCCATATATGCTTATAAAATTCCCTTACATTTAATTAGAGTTCATTTTATGAATGAAAGTAATTTTCATTAGTTCCCATGATCATTTGTCAAATTTATTTGAAATTACAGAAAAAAAAAAACTTCTTATAGGTCAGAGTAGAAAACGATATTTTTATATAAGTGGATGTAGAAATCATTTTAGAAATCAATTCTAACCTTAGCTTCTAATAGGAATTTAGTGAGCATTGAATGTTTTGCTTCTCTTCCATTTTTAGAAATCTTTCCATGTCTTAAAATGACTACGGTATGCCCTCTGGCATGAAGTTTTCTGTGGTGCCTTCAGGTGATAGGAATCTCTACATCTTTAAACTTATGACTGCAGTTGGCAGGGGGTTCCCCTTTAGGTTTTCATAAGATCTAAGGATCAAAAACTAAGAGGTCATCTAGCACAATCCCTTGATTTTATAGAAGAAACAGAGAGGAGTAGAGGTTAATTTTTATTCAAGGTCACATAGGTGGTAAATGACAAAAATGAGATTTGGAAGTATGTTCTCTAACCATCTGAAGGTAACTTGTGTATGGGGATTTCTCACCAATCAGACTGCAACCTCCTCGATAAATGATCTTGTAGCATGTATGTGACAGTGGTTAAGATCTGGCAGACAGCTTGGAAGACCTTAAATCAAGGTGGTCATTTTATACCTGAGGAAACTGACATTGGGAGAGATTAAATTGTCCACATTTCTAAAGGTAGTAAGTAGCAGAGCCAGAATTTGAACTGAGATCCTCTGATATATTTGGGTCTAAAGATATTTTTACATGAAGTAGTCACATAATATAAATTTGTTGGATTGAACTGAATATCCTCCTATAATAGCACATCTCTACCATTTTTGAAATATTACATTTTCTATATAACTGATCAACCAACCATTAACTAAGCAATAATTAAATCCCATGAGCAGTAACATGAAAGTTAAACATCCCAAGTACTTAGAGCTTAATGATCTCCCATTTCTTTTTTTGGTACTGTAATTTACCATCAAGTTAAGTAGGAGATGTGTGCAGTTACTGCTCAATTACTTTCCTATCCAACATAAAATTCCTTGCCCAGAGTATAGCCATCTTGATCTTTAAGAATTTACCTGGAAGTAAAAAGGTAATTAGTGGTCAACTAAAAATCAGATTCCCTGAAGCACCCATTCAACAAATACCATTTTAACATTGTTCTGGGAATCATAAAATTTAATGATTACAAAGGGGCAATAGACAGATTTAGAAGAGCAGGGGATTAGAGGGGAAGAAGGAGCAAAACATTTCCAATGCTACCTGTGATATTAAACCCTGCCTTGTAAATGATGAAAACTCACTCCCTTGAGACAGATTTAATTACTGTAAGCACAATATTGCTGTACTGTAGGTTAGTAGGAAGGTGCTATAAAGTGGTAAAACTATTTGGAATAAATGCATTTATAACACTAATTTGTGTATGACTGTAATTTAAAATGTCAGTTTATATGTTGAGTCCTTATTTTCCTCAATTATAAAATATGCAGGTTCTACTAAACATTATCCCTTTCTGTTCTGATTTTATTTTCTTTGAAATAACCATAGAATGATTAAGGGAAAAACTTAAAACTTTTGTCCTTTGGGGAAGAAAACAACAGGAAAAATATTAAGACAGAGGAAATAGTAAAAAAAAAAAATTCATGGCATCTCCAAATATACTAAACAATAATATTAAAAGCCTATTTTTGTAATTCTGGTGGAAAGAGTTATGGAATTCTCTAATATAAAATGGGAATAAATCAGTATTACTCTCAATGTAATAAATGAAAACTGTCCAATAAAATATTAGTATTTATGACATTAATCATTGCATACTTTTATTTTTAAAAGATCACAGAAAATCTTAAAACATAAAAGTCAATTATAATAATAAATTTCACTTGATCAGATAAAACATTCAATGATATAAAAGGTCTTAAATGTGGTCACTTTGTCCTTAGCTTGTATTGAATATTCCTTCTCTCTAACTCAGGGTAGACCTTCCATATACTTTTTTAATTAGCACTAAAGATTAACTACAGATAGGTAAGTACAAATGGATAATGAGCAAAGTTTATAATTGAATTGGAACATGGATAGAATTGAGAAAATAATGTATTATAGTACCTTCAATAATCTCAAACTGCTCACTTCCATAAAAAACAAGTATTTGTATTTTTTACACACATGTATGCATATATTATTATATATCAACATGATATAATATGTTATATATTAGTAGAAATTATATGATATATAAATGTTATGTATGTGTATTTCCATATGTTCATGTAGATAAATTTAGTAATTAGGAAAGAGCACTGGAGTTAGGAAGAGCTGAGTTCAAATGTGACTTCAGACACTATCTCAGAAAGTCAATAATTGCAAACCACTCCAGCGTCTTTACTAAGAAAACCTCTAAACTGGGTCAAAAAGATTTAGAAACAAAAGAAATTATTCAATGAAAAAATTATTCAGAAAAAAAATAATTAGAGATACTGACTATGTATGACATCAAATGCCATACTACTCTCATGTGAATTTCTCAATTCCCCCATCTCTGTCATAAAGGAAATGAGACACATTTCTTGAACTCTTCTCTGGAGACAAGAGCAGTCACTATAACTTTCCATGTTTTTTCTGGACTTCGTATATGTATCAATTCTTAAATTACATTAATATTTTATTATAACTATATCCCACAGTTAGTTTAGGCATTGTTCAATTGATGGGCACCTACTTTATTTCCAGTGAAATAAAAGTTGAAGGTTATCCAAAACTGGTTATTTCCATTTTCTGTCATCATTACTAGTTTACTAATTTACTAGTTATGAATTGAAACCTCAGAGTTGTTTTTCTTTGTATTCCTCTTATTTATAGTAATTTGAAGAAACTTTTCATAAGGTCAAAATTTTTATTTGAGAAATTTATTCATATAATTTGACCACTAAGCCCTTGGTGGAAAAGTTCATATTCTTTACTCAATATGTTCTGCTAATGCCACATAGGTATTTACATTGTGCTGTCAGAACAATCCAAACCATAAATGCTTAAAGGGCAATGGAAAGATTCAAAGGGAGTGTAAATAGAATGCAGCAGGATAAGAATGATGACTTGCAATGTGAGATGAGGTATAAAAACTATATCAGAGACGTATATAACAGGAAAAAAGGTAGGCGTGTAATAAAAAGTAAGAGTTAATCAGATATTATTAGTTTTGTTATATTATATGTCACTAATAAGGAGATGCGAATTAAAACAACTCTTTACTTCAACATAACACCCATAATATTGGCACTTATTGACAATTATTAAAGGGGATGTGAGGGAAAGGGGCATATTAATTCAAAATTAAGGATACTGTGAATTATTATATATTATTGGAACTATGTCAATAAAGTCACAACCTTTGGATACTCTTTGACTGAGGGATACCTCTACTAGACCTAAATACCAAAGATATATAGTAAAAAGGAGAGGATTGATATGGACCAAGATATTTATATTAGCTCTTTTTGTTTAGTTATAAAGAACATTATGCTAACGAGATGCCCATATACTGGGGAATGACTGAAGAAATTATCATATATGAGTACAATGGACCACTATTGCACTATAAGAAACAATGAGAGAGGTCATTTCAGTTCAATCTGAAGACTTACATGAAGTAGTACAGAGTTAAGTGAGCAGAATCAGGAGAAGAGCATTTGTAATTACAACAACAATTTAAAGAAAATAACTTGGGAGCAGCTAGGTGGCACAGTGAATAGAGCACCGGCCCTGAAGTCAGGAGGACCTGAGATCAAATCTGGCACCAGACACTTAACACTTACTAGCCATGTGACCTTGGGCAAGTCACTTAACCCCAATTGCCCTGCCTTCTTCCCTCCAAAAAGCAAAGAACAAAAATAAAATAACTTGAAAGATTTAAAAATGTTTCATAGATGAAATGGCCTAGAATAATTTCAGAGAACTGATGATGAAACTTGTTTCCTATATACTAAGAGAGGAACCAACGATAAATAACGAGAAAAGTGGCTTTGGAACAACAACAAAAATGAAATAAAATTAAAAAGGACAGAAAGACTCCCAGACAAGCAGGAGAGCTTCGAAAGTTACACATTGAATTTATTATGTAATTAAAACAACAACAAAAATGTTCTCCATGAAAGAGATATGCAAAATTGTCACCTCCTTCTATTCTGCACAATACAAGGCTTATTTTAATGGCTTCCGGTGAGAAAGGAAATTAACAATGTTCCTCTACCGGGTTTCTTCTAGAAAACTTTACTCATGTACTTTCTAAGCAAAGGGGAATAGAAAAAGCAGCACAAATATGAAGCAGATTCAAACATAGGAGCTGCACACAAGCAGATTGGGCATTAGGTAGAAGCTGAATTATTGCTGTTACCATTGGCTCAAGAAAAAAGTGGAGAAACTTTTTCTAACACCTTTACTAGGAACTGAGGTTCATGAGGAGAGATGGGGATAAAGCACAGTAGGAGCTGATAAGGTAGCTGTAATTCTATTGATGCTTTGTTGCCTATGCCATTCTCATGAGGAATGGTGGCAAGGGGAGATGTTGAATGTAAAGACTAAGATGAAGTCTGTAATGGGGCCATATCCAAGGAACACAGAAAATATGTAGAAAAGTTGTAGAAGTTGCAAACATAACTTAGTAAATTTGTACTTATGACATAGTTATTGTTGTTTTATTTCATCCCCATTCATTTCCTCAAAGGAACAAAATAAACTTCTTTCCCAATCCATGTTTGTCAAGAAGTTCATTTTTTTAAAGTGTAAGATAAAGTGGCTAACCATTGCATGGCTAATTTATTTGTTTCATTCATTATTTAACTGTATCTCAGAGAAAGGCCACAGGTATTAAACTATTCTAGAGAGAAAAGAAAAAAAAAAGATTTAAAACTGTCCTATGAGAGGAGATGGAGGGAGGAGGAGGCAGAGATAGAAGGAGAAGGAGATAGGGAGAGGAAAGGAGAGAGCTGATGCTTACATATATTTACTAATTTAAACAAGGTCACACAGTAAGTGTCTGAGTCAGGTAGTCAACCTGTGTCTTACTGATTCCAAGCCCAATATTCTCTATTCTCTATATACTCTACCATGCTAACATGAAGTGAACAAAAGAATTGTCAATTTACATTTTTACAGAAAAAAAGGATTTTGGGTTTTATCTTTAATATCTCTTCCAACTCAGAAACTATATTATTATTTTAAAATGTAAGATATCAAAGGCAATTCTTGTTTGTCCTTCATCCTCAAAGAGGCAGATGTCATGACTTGTAGATGAAATGAATTTAAATGAAGGAGGGTTATGCAAATGTATATTATAAATCCTCAGTTATAAATCCTTATGTAGAGACAACTATTTGGTTCAATGGATAGAACATTGGATGTAGATTCAGGAATTTCTAAATTCAAAACCTGCCTTTACCACTAACTGTATGACACTTAGCAAGTCACTGTTTTTGTTTTGAGTCTTAATTTCCTCATTTGTAATCTGAAGATAATATAATATAATAGATAATATAAGATAATAGTGCTTACCTTCCTGGGTTGTTATAAAGAGATAATAATTGTAAAGCATGTGCAAACATTCAAACATCATGTAAGTGCTATTTTTTGTTGTTTTTATTACTATGTGCTGATATTTTGAGTATTTTAGATTTCATAAAGCAGTTTTATCAGTAGTGTTTACCAATATCTTCTATATATATTTAACATTCCTTAGCCTATTATTAGACTACTAGACTTAGACTATTATTCAAGAGCCTCCAAGATGCTGTCCTTCCCTAACCTCAGAGTATATCGTGGTAGACTTGAAGTCAAAGGTTTTGGGTTTGAATTCTCAACCCTCTCATTGCCGTTTCACTTTGGGTATGTGATTTCAACTCTTGGAACATCAGTAGAATTGATAGAAAATTGAAGAATTTTATGTATATTCCCCAACCCTTCCACTGTCTGACTGTTAACCTTTCTAGGCCATGAATTTGTCATTTGTGTTATGAGAGGATTTGAAGAGATAATTCTTAATGGTTTTATTTTCTGATATATTCTATAATTACACCATTCATGTCTATTTCCTTTAACTTAAAGTCACTGAATTTTTACATTATCTTATTTCCTTTATAATTTTTCAATCACCAACAGAAGCAAAGAAAATAATATTCAGTTTTGCCACATCGAATATCTCTTATTTATTCTTCAAAAAGTTTTATATCCTAATTACCTTACTTAGACCAGAACAACAAAAGAAAAGATGACTTGGATCTCTAACATTCTTATTTCCAGTCATTGAAAGGAAAGTAATAGCAACAAGGCATGTAGAGTCAGGAAGCAGCTTTCATTTATATATACATACATATACATACATACATACATATATATATATATAATTGGAATATAAAAGTATAGCTTTGAGAGTATGAAAACAGTTATCATCAATGTAAATAGAACATTATGGATAGAGACAGAAAATCATTGAGATATTAATAAAATGTTTATTGCTGAATCAGAAGTAAATAGTTTAAGGAGAGCACCTAGTTTAATATACCCCACATATCGGCATTAGTAGGTTATAGACAATATGGCAACCATGAAAATAATTACAGCTCTCCGACAGCTCTGCAAAAAAAAAAGCAGTACCATATTGTTGTATGTGGTAAAATGAATACCTTACTCCATTTTGTAACATTTTTTTCTTTTCACCAAACTCTATAATTGTTTTATGAATATTCAGAATAATTGAAAAGGAGTGCACAAAGTGAGAAATTATGAAGCTTGTCTGTTTGATTCATAGTCAGAGTGTAAGCATATCCTATTTTTTTAAATCTGTGAGACTAGGGATAACTTATAAGTGAATTAATAATGCCAAAGAATCACTATGTATAGTGAATGGAAAGAGAAATAGATGCAGAATTCTACTATTGAGATTGGGAAGATCCAGGTTCAAATTTAAGTTCACACTTGCTGTCTTATGTGAACAGGAAAAATCACCAACTCTGAAGCTCAATTTCATCTATAATGATGATCTTTGTAGTACAGTTTTGTGGTGAGAATAAAATAATATATGTAAAATAATTTCATTTTACAGATGTCTTTGTGTACATAATTTCTGAAGTTCTACTTATTTCACCCTACATGAATTGATAAATAGTTTATACATTTCTCAAATATTATTCTTTAATGAATAATACAACTCCCTACTCAGAGATATTCTTGCTAACTGCTTTGTTGCAGATTTAGAAATAAACCCTTGGAGTGTTTAGAACTTTAATGTCTGAAACTTTACTCCAATGACCCTACTCACTAAGCCCACTGTTTCAGCCAGTCTACATTCATTCTATACATTCTATCACCAACTGCATTGTTGCAGTAAGGATCTCTTTGTCTAGCTTCCCATGCTACATTTCTGGAATCAAGATCTAATCAACTCTGCTATTAATCAACTCTGCCATTGTGACATCTGGATGTTTATCAGTCTATTTTCATAGGATGTCCACTCACTGTCGCCTTAGCCTTTCAGATAAAAATGTCCTTACCTCACACTCTATTTGTGCTGTTTCTACCCAGTAGAATATAAGTTACTTGACTGAAGAGAATGTCATTGTTTTTGTATTTGTGTCCACAGTGCTTGCAATGGAGTAATGAAACTTAACCAATATTTCATTCAATAATAGTACAGTACATTCCCATATCACAGGTTTTTCTGTCATTTCCCTTTTCAATGGGCACCAATTTTCTTCCTGAAGAGTTCTGCTTGAATATTTTGGCATGGTCTTTTTTTTCAAATCCAAGATGTCTATGATAACAGGTGTTCTATGATTAAATCTGAACTTTAAGAGGATTCAGCATGAACTGTTTACCCTCTTTCATTGACAGAGGGGGCTTGTAGTGTGAGGTGGTAATCCATGGGAAAAATGACACATCAAAAAACTATAGTATCGATAGGTATATTCCTCATTCATAAGTCCTTCCATAAGAGGGTGCCTAGAGGAATCTCTCAAAAGTTACCTGAAAATAAAGGGGTATTCAATAACCTAGAACAAAGAAATTATTAATATAATTGGATTAATCCGTACAGTTAATCAACACTGTAGCATACAGGACTTGGCAGAATTTGTTGTCAATTTATTAATAATATCTACTTGACACATATATTGTAGGAAATTCTACTTGAGAGAATTACTGCAAAGGTGTAAAGCTGTAAAATGGTAAGGCATCCTTTTAGCAGAGAGCCATTTTACATTCTATTTATAGGTATATATTAAGATGTTCAGAACATTGAATTACTAATCATAGTTAAGAGATAGACACTTTAAATCTAAGACACTTTAAATCTACAGTATCTAGATTCTCTCATGACTGCCATATTCTTCTTGTAAAAAATATTCATGACTGAAAAGGACACACAGACTGTATCATGTGATAGATACAGATCAAATGAGTATTGAGTGAGTGAGAATTAATTGCAAAAAATGTGGAATCAAAAGCAAATTAATCAAAAAGTGTCTTGTCTATATTTTCTTTTTCCTATCTGTGTTAAAATTGTATCTTGTTCTGGTCACCTCTACTATCCCTCCCAACTTCTAAACAGTATGGTAAATAAATTTATAAATAGCCAGCATAAAGGGACAAAAATGATTGCAAAGGGGAACCTGGAAATCACCTTCAAACCTTCCCCAAAATCAAAGTAGCACAATTTACAAACTGTATTACTGCTAACCAAAAATTGTGTATTGATAACATGTGTGGAATTAAGGAAGGCATCTGAGTGCTGCTGTCAATGTTTTCGATCCAATGATATAAAATCAGACAAATTCCTGATCCCTGCAGAACATTATAATGTATTGATAAGTTTGAGATAATGTGGACTTTAAAGCTTTACTAACTATTTTGAAATTATTTGGATATGTTAATAAACGAACTGCAAGGTGTTACAGATACAATTTGGGTTATTTCTCCAAAAATTATAAAAATGAAACCTTAAACTCCACCTCCACCCTACTCAAGTTACAAGTTACATATGCTGCTTCTCTTTCCCATCATCTTCCCCAATCTGCCTGCCTTCCATCACTGATCCCTTTAATATCTAACTTGTACCCCTATGGCTCTATTTCCCATTGAAATAGGGGTCTTTCCTAGTGAGTAGGCTAAGAACCAGGAACAGCTGCTCACATTTCATAATTTTATAATTCCAGAATTTTTCAATTCATTATCAAATTTTCATCAGATATGTAAATATGCATGTATAAACATGCACATATATTTTCATAGAAGTAAAATGTATTTTTTTTCATTGTTATTTTCTCTTCTTGGATACTGACCTTTAAATCCCTGGATTTAAAAAATATATATGTTACTTTTTTTAAGAATGAAAAATAAACAAGAAAACAATTAATGACCAGATAATAGCAATTCTTTCCCTTATATAAACTGCATGGCAAAACACAGGAAAATATGTCTATATTTGTCAAGAAGTTCATAAAACAAGAATGAATTAGTAAATATTAAAACAACTTTCTTTATGGGGATGTGTGTGTCTTTAAGTAATAAATCAAGTTTAGACTTTTTGCCAATTTTTGAGGCAAAATGTTCAGGCTGATATTTCATAATCAGTCCTTGGGGGAGAACCAACTTCAATACACTCTTATCATACCAGTTTTTTGTTTTGTTTTGTTTTGTTTTGTTTTTGTAGACAAAAACTGAAAACAAATGGAGAGCTATTGACTGATAAATAGCCAAAAAATTATGCTATATGAATTTAATGGAATGCTATAATCAAAACTGATTATGACTTTGAAAAATTTGGCAAAACATGGGAATACTTTTACAAACTAAATTGAAATAAGCAAAAACAGGATAACAATATAAATAATGACTATAATGATATAGACAGAGATTACCCTAAGACAAAAAATTAATAATTCATGGTCCCTACCAACTTGGAGTTTACAACCTAGTAGCCATGCATAAATAGCTACAATATAAAACCAAATGAAATCTAAGTACATAAAAATATGTAATGCAGTACGTAGAGAAAAAGTAGGCAAAGCTCACAACTGACAATATCATCTCTACCAATGGGAAATTAGAAGCCATCTAATTTCTGCACAAACATAACTAATATTTTCACCCAAAATGAATAAAATTATTCAAATCAACTATATTCCATTTCCTTTATTTTATTAATCTCCTAAAATTCATGTACTTCCTCACCCAATTTCAGTGTCACATTTTCTTTCTAGTTTCAGTGGTTAGATTCTTAGATATATAAAATGGTATCAAATCATTTCTTTTCCTTGGCAATCACTGAACTTGTTAATTGATTCTTTTGCCTAATAATGTAAAAATAGGGTCTCTTTTTATACTTGTCACTCTATTTCCTCTGCAATAATGACTTCCTTGGTGAATTTTCCCTTTCTGTAGTTAATTGTTCACACATGTGGGACTGTGTCAAATTTTAATGAAGTGACCTTTATGCAATTTTAAGCAAAAAGTAAGGAAATCATTTCCTGACAATTAAAAGCCAACCAGACTTTGCCTCACATAAAATGACCAAAAAAAAAAAAAAAAAGACACCTGTTTTTTAAAGAAGGTGGGGAAGTGAAATCAAGGCACATGTGTAGAAAAACCAAATCTTGTCTTCTGGCAGTTTCACTAAGAAACAGGAGAGCTTATTTTTGACTTTGATACATTATTAGTTTAAAAAATAATAAATATTTTTGAGTACCTTCCTTTTAGTAAAGAAGTGAGCAGGACATTTGAAGATATGAGGCAGAAGTTAAGGATGTTAAAACTGGCAATGATTAAATTCACATAAACCTTAAGTTGGAGGTCATCACTGCTATTTTAAATCCTGGGGAAAAAAAGTAAACAAAAACTTAATAACTGTTTCAAAGTTGAAGTTTATAAGTGGAAGGTTAAGTCTTTGAAGGCAAAAATGTTATGTGTTGCCATTTATGCTGAGATTTGTGTACAAAAATATTTCTTCCTTAAAAGCTAAACTTTGAACAGTAACCAATAGGCAAGTGGTACTTTAATGTCATCGGTCCATTAAGCTTACAGTTTTCCATATGGAGCAGAGATGAGGGATTCTTTGCCAGCTGCTATGCCTAATTTTCATATGCTACAGAAACATGTCTGGTTTTCCAGAATCATTTGGAGCTTTTCAAATATCATGACATTTGGAGCTCTCACAGTACTCTCTTTGTGTCTTTTCCATGTATTTGTATCATGGTTATATTATAAAATTTATTTGAATCATATTACCTTAAACTCTAAATATTGACACCTCCTTAAAATGAAGGCCATCCTGTTCATCTTTGTATCTCTGTCATACTTAGTGTAGTACATAGTAAGAATTTAAATGAGGGTTCATTGAACTGAATTTTTTTTAATTTTTTAAATTAAATTTTATATTTATTTTTAGTTTACATCATTCATTTCCACAAGATTTTAAGGTACAAACTTTCTCCCCATTTTCCCCTACCCACCACCCCCAAATAGTGATCCCACTGCATACCCCCTCCCCCATCTGATCTCTCCTATATCCTCCCCAATCCCCATTCCGACTTTCCAGTAGGGCAAGATGGATCTCTATACCCCAGTGCCTGTATATCTTATTTCCCAGTTGCATGTAAAAAAATAATAATAATAATAATACATATATATTTTAAACATTTGATTTTAAAACTTTGAATTGCAGATTCTTTCCCTTCCTCCCTCACCACCCACCCTTACTGGAAAGACAGGCAATTCAATATAGGTTGTACATGTGTAGCTACACAAAACATTTCCATAGCGGATATATTGTGAAAGACTGACTATATTTCCCTCCCTCCTATCCCACCCCCACTTGTTCTAATCTCTACTTTGACCCTGTCCCTTTTCAAAAGTTGGTGCTTCCAACTTCCCTCCCCCCCTAACCTGCCCTCCCCTTCCATTATCCCATCTCTCATCCCCTTTTCCCTACTCTCCTGTAGGGTGAGATGCCCTATCTAGTGTGTATGTCATTCCCTCCCTAAGCCAAATTTAATGAGAGTGAGGTTGACTCATCCCCTTTTGCCTTTCCTGTTCTTCCCCTCCACTGTAACAGTTTTCCCTTACCTCTTCTATGTGAGATAATTTACCCCATTCTGTCTTTCCCCATCTCCTCTCATTATATTCCTCTCTCACTTTTCAATTTCACCTTTTAAGTATCACCCCTTCCTATTCAATTGGTCCTGGGCCCTCTGTCTATGTATATCTGTACACACACACACACACACACACACACACACACACATATATATATGTATATATATATATATATATATATGCATTCACATATGTATTCATACGTCCATATACCCTCCTATACACATACACACACACAAACACACACACACATTTATTTTCTCTTCAACTATTCTCATACTGAGAAAAGTTTCATAAGTTACAATGATCATTTTTTCCATGTAGGAATGTAAATAGTTCAACTTTGATAAGCTCCTTATGATTTCTTTTCCCTGTTGACCTTCTCATGCGTCTTGTATCTGAATGTCAAATTTTCAATTCAACTTTCATTTTTTCAACAAGAATGCTTGAAAGTCCTCTATTCCATTGAATAACCATATTTTCCCCTGAAACATTATATTCAGTTTTGCTGGGTAGGTGATTCGTGGTTTTAATCCCAGCTCCTCTGACCTCTGGAATATCATATTCCAAGCCCTTCAATCCCTCAGTGTAGAAGCTGCCAGATCCTGTGTTATCCTGATTGTGTTCCTACAATATTCAAACTGTTTCTTCTTGGCTGCTTGTAATATTTTCTCCTTGATCTGGGCACTCCGGAACCTGGCTATAATATTCCTAGGAGTTTTCTTTTGGGGATCTTTTTCAAGAGGTAATTGGTGGATTTTTTCAACCTCTATTTTGCCTTCTGGTTCCAAGACATCAGGACAATTTTCCTTGAGAATTTCTTGAAGGATGATTTATAGGTTCTTTTTTTTTGATCATGGGTTTCAGGTAGTCCAATAGTTTTAAAATTGTCTCTCCTGGATCTGTTTTCCAGGTCAGTGGTTTTTCAATGAGATATTTCACATTGCCATCTATTTTTTCATTTGTTTGGATCTGTTTAATAGTATCTTGATTTCTCATAAAGTCACTAGCTTCCATTTCCTCCAATCTAATTCTGAAGGAATGATTCTCTTCAGTGAGCTTTTGAGATTCTTTTTCCATCTGGCAAATTCAGCTTTCTGAGCCTCTTTTGCCATTTGAGTTAGTCTATTTTTTAAGATGTTATTTTCTTCAGTCAGGTTGTTGACTCTCTTTTCATGATTTTCTTGCATCATTCTCATTTCTCTTGAAAATTTTTCCTCCACTTCTCTTATTTGACTTTCAAAATCCTTCTTAAGTTCCTCTATGGCCTGTGACCAGTTCATATATTTCTTGGAAGCATTTGGTGCAAGAGTTCTGACTTCATTGTCTTCCTCCCATTCCATGCTTTGATCCTTTTTGTTCCCAAAAAAGAATCCTAGACTTGGGTTGCTGTGCTTGCTTTGCTTCCTTTACTTGTTCATGTTGCCACTCAATTACTTGAGTTTTTACCTTTCTGCCACAGTAGAACTCTGCTTTGAGGAGAGCTTTGTCCCAAATTGCTGGGGATTTTACAGCAGCTGGAGCTATTAGTTGGGTGCCCTCTCTGAAGCCTCTACCATCTCTGGCACCTGGTCACACACCCCAGGACCTCCACCCTTTCTTTAGTGAATGTAATGCTGAAGTGAAGACTGTCAAATAACCAGGAGGCTGGGGAGAACCACTGAATTCAAAATATCCAAGTACTCCAGGCTCGTAATTTGATAGAAAATCTAGTAATTCTGACCGAGCGGGGATGTAGAGAAGCGGCATCATCACCCGGCGAAAAAACTTCTCAATGTAAACAGCACGCAATGGGCCTTTGTATTCAATTGGTCCAAAACTCCGATGGTACAAATATATTACAGGAAAATAGAAGAAGTGTTTCTGTTTTCTGCATTCCTGGTTCCACCAACAGTTAACTGCCACAAACAACACCTGCAGGTGAACTTGAGGGCCAGCAACAGCGCGCAGCCCACCGCCACGACCCCGCACAGCAGCTCGGGCCTCCGCCGGGCCATCAGGGAGGCGCCGTGCAGCCTCCGGCAGAGGCCCGCGGGCCCGGGAGGGGCTGGGCTGGAGGAGCCGCCACTGCCGCCGCCGGAGCCCTCGGTGCCCTCGCCGCCATCCCCGCCGTCTTGGTCGCCGCTGCCGCCACCGCAGCCTACGCATAACGACATTACATTCTCCCAGACGCCGGCTTTATACAGCTCAGCCGCTGCCGCCTGGGGCCGGGCAGGGAGTGAACTGAATTTTTAATACAGTATATTAAGAAAGCTTGAGTATTTCCACTATAATGTGCCTTCTATTGATTCATTTATTATTCCCTTAGAATGGGCACTGAACTAGAAATCAAGAGGATGAAAATACTTTTTTAATCAATTAATTAATTTACTTTTGGTTTTCAATATTAATTTCCATGAGATTTTGAATTACAATTTTTCTCCTCATCTTTCCCATACATCCACCCCAAAATAGCAAGCTTACTGAATACCCCTTCCCCCAATCTGTTCTCTCTTATATTCTCCCCCATCACTCCCCTAACTTTCTAGTAGGGCAAGATGTCTTTCTTTACCCCAGTTCTTGTATATCTTATTTCCAAGTTGCATTTAAAAATCAATTTTTTTAAACATTTGCTTTTAAAACTTTGAGCCCCCAATTTTTCCCTTTTTCCCTCCTCACTAACCCCCACTGGGAAAATAAGCAATTTGAGGAAGATAATTCTTTTTTTTTTTGCTTTTTTTTTGGAGGGGGCGGCAAGGAAATTGGGTTGTGACTTGCCCAAAATCACATGGCTAGTGTGTCAAGTGTCTGAGGCCAGATTTGAACTTGGGTCCTCCTGACTCCAGGGCCGGAGCACTATGCACTGCACCACTTAGCCACCACCCCATTAGGTTGATAATTCTTAAACATACTAACTGGCACCATGGCATTCAAAATTCATTTTATTCAAAATTCAATTTATTCATCTTGAAAAAATAAAATTTAGAGTTGATGACCTCTAAGTTGCCTACTGGTTCCAAAGTATTAAGAATGAGTAGAGGGCGGAGCCAAGATAGCTGAGTAGAAACAGCATTTCCAATGTTCTCTGCCCCACACAAATTTCAAACAATGTGAAAGGGGACTCCGAACAACTTCTGGAGCCACGGCACCCAGAGAACGGCGCAGAGAAGCTAACCTCCTGCTGAGGACAGCCCAGCAGTCTTGCAAGGAGCGGCCAGTGTAGCTCTCCGAGAGCAGGCAGCACAGCATTCTGAGAGCAGGCAGCACAGCGCTCTGAGAGCAGGCAGCACAGCATGCTGGGAACCGACAGCTCACTGCACAGAGCAGAGTCCAGGTCCGTGGTTTTAGCCCCAGGGCGGCCAGGCCTTCAGCCAGCTGGACCCCAGAACACCAGCAATTGTGGCAATTCCAGAATTATCAGCACAGATATGCCTAGGACAAAGTGAGAGGTTAGTGCCCTACGGACTTTGGGACCAGTATTTGGGGAACGTGCGGCTTCCTCCCCTGGAGGCAAAAAGCTGCTGAAGAAACTGCTGCACAGATGCCATTTTGCAGCGTCAGTAATGGCTCTAGCTCCTGGTCTGCAAACTGTAGGGAGATCCAGCAATCAGTCTGGGGGTTAATCGCTTTTGCTTTAAAGTGCCTGGATCTGGATTGTGGTCTGGGGGGGAAGTTTGGGGTGGGTATCCAATTTGCCAGAGTGGGTGGAGGCTTTACAGAGGCCACCCAACTGGCAGAAGTTGTGAAGACCCCATGTTTGGGTGGAAGTTCCCCTGTCTGGTGGCAGAATCCTACTGTGGCAACAAGCCCAAAAATCAAGTAATTAAGTGGCAACATGCCTAGGCAAATGAAACAAAATAAACAGAAAAGTTCAACATTGGACTCCTATTTTAGGGGCAAAGAGGCTCAAAGCATGGAGGAGGACTGTGAGGTCAGAACTCCTGCACCAAGAGCCCCAAATGAAAACACAAGCTGGCTACAGGCCATAGAAGACCTTAAGAAGTAGATAAGAGAAGTGGGGGAAAATTTGGGAAGAGAAATGTAAAAGATGCAAGAAAAGTATGAAATGACAGTCAACAGCCTGACTAAGGAAAATAACACCTTAAAAAATTGACTAACTCAAATGGCAAAAGAGGCTCAGAAAGGCAATGAGGAGAAGAATGCCTTAAAAAGTCGAATTTGCCAGATGGAAAAAGAATCTCAAAAGCTCACTGAGGAGATTCACCCCTGCAGAGTTAGACTGGAGCAAATGGAAGCTAGTGACTTTATGAGAAATCAAGATGCTTTTAAACAGATCCAAACAAATGAAAGAATAGAAGTCAATGTGAAATATCTCATGGGAAAAACCATTGACCTGGAAAATAGATCCAGGAGAGATAATTTAAAAATTATTGGACTACTTGAAAGCCATGATCAAAGAAAGAACCTAGAAATCATCCTTAAAGAAATTCTCAAGGAAAATTGCCCTCATGTTTTAGACCCAGTGGGGGAAATAGAAGTTGAAAGGATCCGCAGATAACCTCCTGAAAAAGATCCCAAAAAGAAAACTCCTAGGAATATTATAGCCAGGCTCCAGAACTCCCAGATCAAGGAGAAAATACTACAAGCAGCCAGGAAGAAACAATTTCAGTATTGTGGAAACACAATCAGAATAGCCCAGGACCTGGCAGCTTCTACCCTGAGGGATAGAAGAGCATGGAGTAGGATATTCCAGAGTGCAAAAGAGCTGGGATTGAAGCCAACGGTCACCTACCCAGCAAAACTGAGTATCTTGTTTCAGGGGAAAATGTGGTCATTCAGTGGAATAGAGGATTTTCAAGCATTCTTGAGGAAAAAACCCGAGTTGAATAGAAAATTTGACATTTAGATGCAAGAAGCAAGAGGTGCTTGAGAAGGTAATCAAGGAAAAGAAATCAAAAGGAACTTATCAATGTTGGACTATTTACATTCCTACATGGAAAAACAATAACTGTGTTTGATGAAACCTTTCTCATTATGAAAATAATTGAATAAGGGTACATGGCATATGTTCACAGGTATACATGGATAGAGGGCACAGGTTGAATTTGATGGGAAGAGATGATTATTTTTTTTTATTTGGAGGGCAATTGGGATTGGGTGACTTGCCCGTGGTCACGAGGCGGGTTTTTTTTTTTTTTTGTGTGTGTGTGTGTGTGTGTGTGTGTGTGTGTGTGTGTTGGGTGTCTGGGGCAAGATCCGAGCTCGGGTCCTTCTGGCTCCAGGTCCAGCGCTCTGCTCTCTGCACCACCTAGATGCCCCCAGGAAGGGATGATTCTTAAGGGGTGAAGTCAAGAGGTGAGAGAGGAAAGTGGCAAGAGGAGTTGGAGAGAGACAGGGTAGGGTAAACTATCTCATGTCTAAGAGGCAAAAGGAAGTAGGTGCAGGGGAGGGGAAGAACAAGAAGGCAAAAAGGCAAATGCATATTCTCATTGAAGTTGGCTCAAAGAGAGAATCACATACATATTAAATGGAATATCTTACCCTCACTCACTCTCCTGAGTAGGGGAGAGGGGGATGAGAGGGGCGATGATGGAGGGGAGGGCATTCTGGGGGGAGGGGAGGTTGGAAGTACCCACTATCAAAGAGGGACAGGATCAAAGTAGGGAATGGATCAGGTGGGAGGTGACATGGGTGGAAGGGAAATATAAGCAGTCTTTTACAATATATCTACTATGGTAATGTTTTGCATAGCTATACATATACAACACATACTGAATTGCTTATCTTCTCAGAGGGAGTGGGTGACAAGGGAGGAAGGGAATGGATCTGAAAATCGAAGTTTTAAAATTAAATGTTTCATAAGATGTCCAGGCATTGGAGCTCAGAGATTCACCTTGTCCTAATGGCAAAGTCGAAGGGGGTATGGGAGAAGATAAGGGAGAAAGCAGATTGGATGAGGGGATATCTAGTGGGACTGCTATTCTGGGGTGGTGGGTAGGGAAAAAATGGGGGAAAATGTAACTCATAATCTGGTGGAAATGAATGATGTAAACCAGAAGTTAATAAAGCATTTGTTTAATTAAAAAAAAAAAACAATGAGTAGAAAAGGGGCCATATTCCTGATCACCAGACTAAAATTCAAGGGGCCTCTTAAGGCCCTCTTAATACACATGAGAGAAACTAAGGTAAGAGAGCTAGAGAAATTTTGGAATTCTGGAGCAGTTCAGTAAGAAAAGTCACTTAATAGTTTCAACAGTTGATCCTGCAATTCCTGCCTTGAAAAAAGCCTAGACCTCAAAACAAAAAGCTGGCAGTAAAGATTACACAATTCAGGAGGATGAATGAAAAGGAAATACAAAATTGAAGACAACTGTGATGATAAAAATTAGTAAACATTCATTCATACTGAAATATTTTTAAATCTCTGCAAAAGAAATATATTGCATAGAGCAATTTTGCAAGAGAACTTTTCAATGTATACTTTCACGTTTTTTTTCTTTCACAAAAGTTTTGCTTTTGAGCCATGACAGACTTTTAAACCAATGCCATATTTTCATACTTAATGGACTAAATACTATTATGGCATCTAAGTAAAAAGTAAACAGAAGGCATTTTCCTGTAAGAAGAAAAAAGGGGGAGTTTTTAAGGTTATATTACAGGCAGCAACAGAAGAGAAAATCACTGTACTGTGGGAAATATCACAGATCGATCAGTGATTCAGATTCCTTTAATTTGAATTATAAATTGCTTATAAGAGAACTGAACGACCAAATTAATGAAACTTATCATATGTGTTATATTTACAAGCGCCAAATGTCAAACATGAGAATATTTAGTCAAATAGTTTTCTCTAATGGTGAAAAATAGCATCCTCTCTTGGTACAATGGGTTTCTTTCCAAGATCTGATACTCAGTGTATGATTCTAGTGACAGGGAGTGGGGGAAGAGAAGTATTTAATCTCTATGAGTTTCATTTTATCCATCGGTAGAATGAAAAATCATGTATAGGACAGTTGTGGGGAGATAACTTTGTAAGTTTGCTCACCTAGAAAGTGACTATGAAATCACAGCACAAAGCTTCAAACTCTACCTCTTTTATTTATTCCTTTGGGAAAGTCAGTCAACCTCTCTATGCCTCACTTTCCCCTTTATGTGAAATAAGGGCAGTCTCTATCTTTACAATTCTATTATTTCTTAATGCATGATAGAAATGGGAGTTGTCTTCATGATTTTCATGTATCCCACAGAATGTTCCTCCTATCAATCAAATAGCTCCTCATTTTCCTTTAACTGTAGGCATCCCACAGGATTCTGTCCTGAATCACTGTCAAGGTCTTAAACAGTATGGAGTGTAGGGTGGTCCTCTCTAATCCCATATACTCTCTTACTTCTGGTGGCAAGTAAAGGTAAGCACTAAGATAAAAGGCTAAAACTGGGAGTGAAAAAATAACATGTTGCTTACATGGAAACAGAGCAAATCATAAAAAAAAAAATTGGTAAGTATACTTTTTGAGACTTAGGGGTTTCCAATTAAATGATCGTAGCTAACTAATTGAATTGAGTCTAACAAATATTTCAGTGCCACACACTAAATTCAAGATCTTGTGCTAGAAAACAGTAATACAAAATTAAAACAAAATAATACCTGCCTGTGAGGATATTACATTTCACAATATCTTAAATTAATTTCATTTTTTAAAGTAATAAAGAAATTTTTGGCAGCAGATCCAATATGTCAGAGTAGAAACAGAACTTCCAAGGTGTTCTCCACCACACCACTTACAAACCATGTAAAAGTTGGATTCTGAACAACTTCTGGAGCTCCAGCACCCAGAGAATGACACAGAGAAGCTAATGTCCCACTGAAGACAGCACAGCAGCCTGGCGCAGAGCACTGGGAGCCCATGTGAGCTGTGGTTTTAGCCTCATGTGACCTGGGGTTTTAGACCAAGGCAGCCAGGCCAGCAGCTGGCTGGAGGGACCCCAGAACACCAGCGGCTGTGGCAACTCCAGAAATATCAACACAGATATGCCTAGGACAAAGTGAGAGGTTACTGCTGTTTGGACTTTGGGACCAGTATTTGGTGAATGAGTCAGCTTCTTGCCCTGGGGATGAGAAACTGCTGAGGAGACTCAGCACAGAGGCCATTTTGCAGCTTCAGTGGCAACATCAGCTCCTGGCCTGTGAATTGTAGGCAGATCCAGTGATCAGTCTTGGGGGGTAATCACTCTTGCTTTAACCTCCCTGGATCTGGATTGTGGTCTGGCGGGAAGGGGTTCTGGCATGAGTATCCAGCTTGCCAGAGATTCTGGAGGCTTCACAGAGGCCACCCAACTAATACTTCCGGAAGTTGTGAAGAACCCAATGTTTGATATGGAAGCTCCCCTGTCTGCTGGCAGAGTCCTACAGTGGCAACAAGACCAAAAGTCAAATAATGGAGTGGCAACATGCCTAGGAAAAGGAAACAAAATAAACAGAAAAATTCAACATTAGACTCCTATTTTGGGGGCAAAGAAGATCAAAGCATGGAACAGGAGGAGGACTGTGAGGTCAGAAATCCTGCAAGAAAAGCCCCAAATGAAAATATGAGCGGGCTACAGGCCATAGAGGACCTTAAGAAGCAAATAAGAGAAGTAGAGGAAAAATTGGGAAGAGAAATGAGAAGGATGCAGGAAAAGTATGAAATGAGAGTCAACAGACTGACTGAGGAAAATAACACGTTAAAAATAGATTAACTCAAATGGAAAAGGAAACTCAAAGGGGCAATGAGGAGAAGAATGCCTTAAAAAGCCAAATTTGCCAGATGGAAAAAGAATTTCAAAAGCTCACTGAGGAGATTCATTCCTTCAGAGTTAGACTGGAGCAAATGGAAGCTAGTGACTCTATGAGAAATCAAGATGCTGTAAAAATAGATCCAAACAAATGAAAGAATAGAAAGAAATGTGAAATATCTCATGGGAAAAACCACTGACCTGGAAAATTGATCCAGGAGAGATAATTTAAAAATTATTGGACTACCTGAAAGCCATGATAAAGGAAAGAACCTAGAAATCATCCTTCAAGAAATACTCAAGGAAAACTGCCCTGATGTTTTAGACCCAGAGGGCAAAATAGAAGTTGAAAGAATCCCCACATTACCTCCTGAAAAAGATCCCAAAAAGAAAACTCCTAAGAATATTATAGCCAGGTTCCAGAATTCCCAGATCAAGGAGAAAATACTACAAGCAGCAAGGAAGAAACAATTTCAATATTGTGGAAACACAATCAGAATAGCAGAGGACCTGGCAGCCTCTACACTGAGGTATCAAGGGGCATGGAATATGATATTCCAGAAGTCAAAAGAGCTGGGTTTAAAATCAAGAATCACCTACCCAGGGGCGGCTAGGTGGCGCAGTGAATAGAGCGCCGGCCCTGGAATCAGAAGGACCTGAGTTCAGAGCCGGCCTCAGACACTTAATCCGCACAAACAAAAACCTAGCCGTGTAACCTTGGGCAAGTTACTTAACCCCAATTGCCCTAAAGGGCGACTAGGTGGAGCAGTGAGTAAGAGCGCAGGCCTTGGAGTTTGGATGACCCGAGATCAGATCCGGCCTCAGAAAATGAGCACCCACGCATAAATAATGACTAGCCGTGTAACCCTGAGCAAGTTACTTAACCCCAATTGCTTTAAAAAAAAAAAAAAAGAATCACCTACCCAGCAAAACTGAATATCTTGTTTCAGGGGAAAATATGGTCATTCAAGTGGAATAGACAACTTTCAAGCATTCTTGAGGAAAAACCAGAGTTGAATAGAAAATTTGACATTCAGACACAAGAAGCAAAAGATGCTTGACAAGGTAATCAGGGAAAAGAAATCAAAAGGAACTTACCAAAGTTGAATTATTTACATTCCTACATGGAAAAACAAAAACTGTGACTGATGAAACCTTTATCATTATGAAAATAATTGAAGGGTATATGGGCATATGTAAATGTGTGTATATATGTTTACAAGTATACATGGATAGAGGGCACAGGTTGAATTTGGTGGGAAGGGGAGATACTTAAGATGTGGAATTAAGAGGTGAGAGAGGAATGTGGCAAGAGGAGATGGGGAGAGACAGGGTTAGATAAACTATCTCTTGTAGAAGAAGAAAGGGGAAGTGGTTACATGGGAGGGGAAGAACAGGAAGGCAAAAAGGCAAAACCATATTCTCAATGAATTTTACTAAGGGGAGAATGATATTCATACTAAATGGGATATCTCACCCTGCAGGACAGTAGGGGGAAGGAGGATGAGAGGAGGTCTGATGGAGGGGAGGGCATTTGTGGGGGGAGGGGAGGTTGGAATTATCCACTGTCAAAGAGGGATAGGATCAAAGTAGGGATTGGACCAGGTGGGGGGTGGGATGGGTGGGACAGAAATACATGCAGTCTTTTACAATATACCTACTATGGTAATGTTTTGCATAGCTATACATGTACAACACATACTAATTGCCTATCTTCCCAGAGAGAGTGGGTGACAAGGGAGGAAAGGAATGGATCTGAAATTTGAAGTTGTAAAATTAAATGTTTCAAATATATATAAATACTATTATTAATGCTATTTTGCATGTAATTGGGAGATAAGATGTGCAGGCATTGGGGCACAGAGATTCACCTTGACCTAATGGTAAAGTCGAAGGGGGTATGGGAGAGGATATGGGAGAGAGCAGATTGGATGAGAGGACATCTTGTGGGACTGCTATTCTGAGGTGGTGGGTAGGGGAAAAATGGGGGGAAAATTGTAACTCAAAATCTGGCAGAAATGAATGATGTTAACCAGAAGTTAATAAATTATTTGCTTAATAAAAATAAAAAATAAAAAAATAAAAGGCGTAAAGAACAACAACAAAAAAAGAAATTATTGCTGCATCATTGCTAGGATTAAGATGCCAGATCCTTATCCTGGGATTTTAAACCCTTCATGAAATGCCTCCAGCCTACATTGTGAGGGACCTAACTGCTACCTTTTTGCATATTACTCCAATTCTAGACCCCCTACCATCTCATTTCATCTAGGTACTCAGTTTTGGGTCTTAAAGATCTTCTCTAATTTGAGTATTTCATCTCTTTTATATTAAGGTCTTATTTACAAACAGAAATTTGGAAATTTGTATAATCTATATGTCATTTTTACAAAGTATTTCTATCAACGTCATTGTATCTTATTTTGTACTATCCCATGCTTCTTGCCTGGAATGATTTATCTTACAAATATTTTCTGTTGTCTGAGAGAAGACCTTGATCCCTAGGTAGTGCAGCAGAGAAAGCATTGGGCTTAGAAATAGGATGAACATAGTTTAAATCTATCCCAGAAACTTACTAATTCTGTGACCCTGGGTAAATTACTCAATCTACATTCCTCAGTTTTCTCATCAATGAAATGAGGATAATAAAAGTACCTAATTTCCCAGTGTTATATGTTTTGAATGAGATAATATGTGTTATGTATTTTGAAAATATTAAAACTATATATAAATACCAGTTTTTATTTTTTATATTTACTATTTTATTTTCTTTAGGTTTTATTATGAAGTTTGAATTGTTTTTGTTGATCACATTACACTAATTGCTCAGTTCTCTGAAGGTTAAAAAGTAACTTCTATTTCTTTAATCAACATTGGTAAAGTGAGAAAAGAATCCATTGGAAATGTATTTGAAGTTGATATCATTACTATTCAGGTATATTAAGGCATCCTGCCTTATCAAGGAAATATACATTTCCTTGAGGACATTTCTAAAATGCTTCTATATTGTGGTGGCAAAGAATTGGAAATCAAGGGGAAACCCATCAATTAGGGAATGGCTAAACAAGCTGTGGTATATCAATGTAATGGAATTCTATTGTGTTATAAGAAATGAGGAGCAGATGGACTGTATAATAACCTGGAGAGACTCATATAAACTGATGCTGATTGAGGAGAGCAGAACCAGAACTTTGTACACAATTACAGACACATTGTATGTGTGATGACTGACTTTGATAGACTGATCTCTCAGTGATGCAAGGTTAGAGGCAGAGTATATTTTCAAATCAAGGAAGGTTCTCAGAGTCTCTAAAGCCAATCAAAGAGCCTAGGGGCAGGGAAGATCTTTAAATTTGCATTTCCATTACAGGAGACAGCTGAATTAAATGGTTACTAATATTAATTGCCATAAAAATAATTAGTATTTCTATAGTTTTTTAAGGTGTACAAAGCACTATATATAGAAATCACTACATAATGATTATGTTATTTGACATCTTATATTTTATGTATGTTATATATACTGATATAAATACAATGTACCCATGTGCACCTGACCAAGTCACATAAATGTCTATCTAAATAATTTCTTCATTTTAAGCAGTAATTTTAAAAAGATGAAATCTATTTTACTTTTACTCATATACATTTTTTCACCATGATTTTTCAGAGAATATTGCTGTCTATAATAAAAATTCAGTAGGTTTTTTTTTCCTCAGCTAGTCTAAATTCATGAAGAGGGACTATGTGGGGAAAAAAAAAGCAGTGGACCATAATGTAGGTGCTGGAATCTGTCCTCTATCAATTACTATGTGAATTTTAGACTAGATCATGTAACCTATTTCTTTCAAATTTTCCAACTGTAAAATAGTGATAATTTTTATTATTTTAAGTTATTATAGCTTATCTGCAAAAAATAAAGTTAATACAGGGTGTTACACAAGGCTTAGTACTATTTTAGACTTTTAGAGTTTTAATAGTTTATAGTTTTAATAGTTTGAAACTTGCTTTGTGACTTGGTTTACTGCAGTATTTATAGAAGATTTCTGTGGGCAAAGTGCTTTAGAAATGTTAAAGTGATATCCTATTATAGTAGATCTTATAGGATGTGAAAGCAATTAATGTAAACTATGTATATTTATTGTGAAGGTATTTTATTCTTCTTTGGGGATGGAGCAAAGGGAGCAACAAAAAGTTTCTGTTTTTTTTTTTAAACTGAAGTGATGAAGCTGGTGAATAAAGAGCTATGTTACTTCACATCACCCTTTCAATAATGCCTACAAACAAAATAGTTATTAAGGTTTCTTGACCTACTCAACACAACTCCTATCTGATCTTTTGTCTTCTTCCCTCACCCCCATGCTCTCATCCCATCCAAAGGTCTATAGCTTTCTGTTTTATATTGGAAAAAATGCTGTATTTGGAAGTAGAAAGCATGGGTTCAAATACTAGCTCTGTCATTTAATACCTTTGTATTTTGTGACCTTAGGCAAGTCACTGAAACTTCTATGGTTATAAGTTTCTTTCTTTGAAAAATAAGAGGGTTGAACTAGATAGATTCTACATTCTATTCTACCTCTAAATCTGTAGTTTAGTCCCTCTGATCTCTTTTTAGGAACAGGGACCTAATTGGTCACTGAAAAGAACTAGAAAAGGTCAGTGATTCTTTAGCAGA